>MJUU01000155.1:298970-320106 GCA_002080025.1 Modiolus philippinarum | reverse complement strand
GTGAAATTCAAATAAACACATACTTTGAATCTTTATGAGAAAACATATGAAAGCAATGCAAAAATTCAAGAATAGCTGCCCATGGTCAATGCCTTCAAAACTCTGCAACGTCTCTGGACAAAAATTGAGTACCATGATGACATAATATGATAGAATAAAGTACAAGTTCAATAAAAGATAAATTTGACATTTTTTAAAATCATCACCAATGTGTTCAAACAGCAGTAAAAAGTTCCAAAGGTATTTAGTCAGATATGTTAATCTTTCAGATTACACAAACCAGGCACTGTAATGTAAAAATATGCTGAAAAATGACTAAGTTCAACAATGCATAAATTCAACATTTTTTTTTCAAATCTGCCCAAAAAGGGAGGTGCACATTTTTAATGTGTCAAGAACAACTGTGTAAAGTTTTAAAAGCACCAGATATAAGGAATCAGAGTTTCAGATTACACAAACTCAGTACTGAAATGATAAATTTAATGAATTTAATGAAAAAATGACTAAGTTCAACAATGGATAAATTCCAAAATTTTTATCCAAATCTCACTAAAAGGGGAGGTGCACATTTTCAATGTGTTAAGAACAACTGTGCAAAGTTTCAAAAGCATCAGGTATAAGGTGTCAGAGTTTCAGATTACACAAACTCAGTACCCTAATGTTAAAATTTGATGAAAAAATGACAAAGTTCAACAATGGATAAATTCCACAATTTTTTTCCAAATCTCACCAAAAGACAAGGTGCACATTTTCAATGTGTCCAGAACAACTGTGCAAAGTTTCAAAAGTATCGGGCTAAAGGTGTCGGAGTTTCAGATTACACAAACTTGGTACCCCCAAAGCGTGACGGACGGACGGACGGACAGACGGTCGGACGGACGGACGGACGGACAGACGGTCGGACGGACGGACGGACGGAGTCGAGCGGCTCCTAGACCTGCGGTCACCGTTGGTGACGCAGGTAAAAATAGTTAGTTGAAACAAAATAAGTTCATACCTAATAACACGCAAATTGATGAAAAAAAATAAAGATTGAAATGCAAAATTTGAGATTTGAGCTCACGGATAGCGTTCAACTTGTCGAAATTCATATAAATCAAATATATTTGTAATATATCGCAACTATTTACTCCTTTATTTTATAACTCGTGTTTCTTTAATATCTTTTGAGATGGGGTTCAAACTATATTTTAGGGATAAATTGGTTTATGCAATGAAAATAATTGAGTATTTACCAAATTTTGATATTGGCCTGAGTTACCTTCCTTCCACCAAGAAAAGATACGGTAGCCATAATTTTTGTGCTAGAAAGGAGCAGTCCTGCTGGGAAGTGGTTTTATGCCAAGATAGTACTTTGTTCTATTTCTGAGAAAAAAATATGTGTACAGTAGAAATAAATTTTTTTGTGAAATTTAATTTCAAAACACGTGGTAAATAAAAATTTTATTTCAAAATCCATCACTTTCATCTCTTTGTGAAAACAATCAAAGGGTCATAAAATTAATTAAACCGGTTTAAACAATTACACTGATCTGTATATTAAGGACACGTGTCATGTCTCCAGGTGTAATAATCTACCTGAACACAACCGTTTATAATTGTCACCTGGATGGAAGTATGAATTGCTGAATTGTGTAATATTCTACAATACGCAAAACATTTTTAGTAAAAAATTTTACCTTAATTTTGATCAATTTTCATATTAACTGCATTTCATAATCTGTTAGTTTATAAAAATTTAATTTTAACAGGTATATTCTTTCAGAGCGGATACCTGTTTAAAATAAAAATGTTAAAATTCTATTTTTTTATTGATTTAATCACGACAAATGACCATACGTTGCACCAGTAAATACCGTCTAGCTACACCCTCTTAATGGCGGTCGACCATGCGGGACCTGGCGGTCAAGTTCGATAACTGTGTAATCACCAATTTCTGAAAGCGTCTATATTAGTAATATCGAAGTCACTGTAAATTTTCTCTATGCATATGGCCATATCGACAGCTTATGTCTCATCAGTGCAGATAAAATGAAAACAAAGGAAATCCAGAAATCGAAAGAAGTATTCAAGACAACAAAATCATAAATGTATAAGTTGACTTCCTGCGTAAAAATAATCTTGTTGACCACAAAGACGGTGTTTAAGACTAATTGATTGTCAGTACAGTCCAGTGGTGATTTTACATTTGATTGGTTGAATAAAATAAAACTATCCAATCAAATGTCAACATCTTTGTATAATAGTATTCGCCTCTGAAGACAGCGCTGTGAATTAATTGTTCTACAAACACCGTCTGTTGTAGTAAGCTGTAAATTAATTATCAAAAGTCTCTTTCTCGGCGATCAGTCTATCAAAACGTCGATTACATTGCCTTGAAACTTTTGACCATTCCAAAATATGAAAAGTTAACAGACTGCCAAAAAAACGCTTTGTGATTACAAACGGTGACAGGACATTGCATAAACCAATGATAAGAACTGATGTTCCTGCTTTGAGATAGAGCTGCGATAACATAACCAATGAAAAAATCATTATCGATGGTCGCTTGTTATTTTGTAAAATAATTGAATTGATCAGACACTTGCTTGGCCTCACACACCAGATAAGTGCAACGCAACAAACAACAAATACGATCTACAGGCATGGAACTTTGAGACGTTTTCTCATATGATAAGCTTTTATTTAGAGGAAGGTTATCGATAATACTGGATTTCCTACAACCAAGTACGAAGCGCTTATCTTCTCAATGATATGCAAATCATTCTCACCAAACATTATGCTATAACGGGACGCGTAATCGTAGCTTGCCGTTTGAAATATAGATATCAGTACAACGTTTGTCCAGAGTTTTTTTACTCAATCCCGGATTTTTTTTTTGAAAGCATAAGACTTAAATTACACTTGTTTTGGTGAAAATCATATAGAGTGTTAATATTTCCCTACTGACAAAATAACTTACCTTTAAGTTGATGTGAAAATAAGAATCTTCATATATCCAAATTTGTATGCACACAGTAAAATTAAAAAATACCACAATTCAGTTGGGACAATGCTGATAATCTTCATGAAAAATGTACTTTGAGAAATCCTTCCAAAGCCTACAAGCAGAGTGAAAATACTTATTGTTTCTTAAAAAAATCTTCAATAAGGTCAATAGATGTGATTGATTATGTACTTAGTTCTCATTATAAGTATCACAATCCCGACCTTGATGACAAATTAACCTTGCTACTGATGATACAGATAATTAATGTTCATGGAGTGTCTCCCGACACGAGATGAAAGCATTAACTGTTAATTAAAATATTACATTGGGAAAATCCGTCACTTAATCACGTACAGTCGTTAAAAATGTAGAACATAAGTAGCAGGTAAATGAAGAAAAAAATGTCCAAGTGGCAATTGCGCTAAATAATCAAACACTTATATAGATTGGCTTTGAAGGCAGGAAACCAATAAGTAAAGCTATAATAACAATAACAGCATTAACGCACAGACTTTTTATATAAAAAGGAAATCCATCTTTATTTTCTTCTGACTCTTGGAAAAATGGATCTTTGAATAAAATCCAAATACAGAATATACCCCCCACAGTAAGTCATATAACACACAGAATACACCCATACAAGTCATATAACATAGAATCGACACACCTGAAAACAGCTTAAATTAATATTTTTGTATCTATTGTAAGATTGCAAAATATCCAGAAACAAGACGGCGAGGTATAAGTATAATACCTATTGTTTCCCTATCGTTTAGGGTCTGACGGTTTCAAAATCTTACTTGAAGCTTGCTCTGATTCTGATGTCACTTCACTCTTTTACTTGGTATATATTATTTAGATTCAACAATTTATAATCATATGTAACTTGAATGCTGTGGCAACTGTGTTTACATTTTGTAAGAATTTGGTACATGTGTTTATATTTTTGAAGGTTGTTACATGTGTATGTTATTTGGATGGCATATTCTATTCCAGTGAGTTTTGAATTTCTTTCTTTACTCTTGATTTTATCCAAAAGGGACATGAGTTCTTTAATTAAAGACACACTTCTGTACTTTTGTTTTTATCCAAGTGGAATTCGACTTCTTTTATAAAAATCACTCTATACTGTTTATTGTTATCCATTCTTTTCGAGGAAATAGAAAAAAGAAGGGAAACGGGGAATGTGTCAAAGAGACAACGACCCAAAGGGGAGTAATAACAACTCAAAGCCACCATTAGATCTTCAATGAACGGTGAGAAAATCATTTATCTTGATTTTTAACTGTTTCATAATTGGTTTTTGTTTGGCCTAAAAACAAAATGATTATAATTTGTAATTCTATAAAACTTTCCACATTGTTATCTAAATGTGTTTAGATGATACCTGCAAAGAAAAATAATAATTGAGGATGGATCCGGACTAATTCAAACTAGGAACGAAGTTTTTCATAACTGTAATGAAAGAAAGGCTTTCAAATGGAAAGAATTGGAATTTCAAAATATATGTGACTGATCTACAATGTAAGCATTGAGGGTATTTCTCCTTTCATTTATTCACACTCGATCCCTGCACAAACGCGATAATGTGTTTTTGCAAACAACGTTAGAAACACGATTTGTTTCGGTGAAACAAAGGACTTTTTTGATCCCGACACATGGTTCAATCATCTGGCACAGGGCTTATTTGGAGTATTAAGCATATATAGTATTGTTTTAAATCACTAAGACTTACAACAGAATATCACAGATTACGCGAAGTCCAAATTGAAGAAGTTTTATAAATTGTTTTCATTGAATGGGATAAAAAGGATAACAAAATACCGAAGTTACTGTTAATTTATTTTCTGCATATGCGTATTTCGACAACTTATGTCTAATCAGTGCAGATAAAATCAAAACATTTGGAAGTCCAACCACCAAAAATGTGTAAAAGCTCATAGAGAACAAACAAATTACCTAAAGGATCTAAATAGAAAAACCAAAATTTAGCTAAGGACAGAGCTATGCATGAGGGAGATACTCCTTAGTTTTAAACAATTTTGTAAAATTTAGATATTGCAAGGTTCAGTGAAATCGGTTTTGGGTTCAGCACCAAAGTACTGACTACTGGGTTGGTGAATACCCTCGGGGACTAACAGTCCACCAGCAGAGGCATTGACCCAGTGGCATTAAATAACAAAATACCGAAGTTACTGCTTATTTATTTTCTGCATATGCGCATTTCGACAACTTATGTCTCATCAGTGCAGATAGAACGAAAACAGTTGGAAATATATGTATTATTACATTATATCATTGCTAGCAATATACATTTGGTTCTGCTCAGACTCGACTGATTCTTTCAATCCTGCATAAATTTTATCAATAGTGCTATCTTATCTAAGGGAAAAACCCAATGATTGTTAAAGATGGGGGGGGGGGGGCTATGGTAGATTCCTTTTACTTGTAACTTCTGTTAGAGTTTTTATTTTTGTTCAAACCTGTTCTGAATTGTTTTTAAATAACAAATGCTATTTTTTGCATCTCAGTTACTTTTTATCATCCCCATGGTAATTCATATGCAAGAAAATTTAATCTTATGAATATTCGCAACTCTGAATCTTTACCCTACGGCTATGTATGCATTAAAATAATCAAATAACGGAATCTGAAAGACAGAAAATAAAAAACAAATCACTCTCACAGCAAACTTGTGTAATCTTATTTGGACTAAAAATCATTATAGGTTGCAATTTCCCCATCAATGATGAAATTAGCAATTTTCTACAGATCTCAATTAGATATCCAGTGCTGTATATTTACCTTGGAGAGAAATTCTACAGGCCTTGATATATTTTTCATAAAATGGTTTATCCAAAGCTCGACAAGGAGCAGGTGTCTGATTGCATCAACTGTAATACTATTCATTTATCTTTACCAACGCGTGGGTATTATATAATTTAATCTTTCTATAAATAAAATGTTGTACATCAGGGTATTTGACTACTCAAAATATCAGAAATATTCTGCATATCAATCTATAATAAGATACAGGTATGCCTGGTAGTCAGCTGACCACGAACCATTGTATCAAAACTGTGTGGAGAAACGCAAATCTCCATGCAGTATAAAGACCCAATTTATATTTTTCAAAGTAGTACAGACGCTGGGTGTCGTATAGAAGGCTAAATTTCCTGGCCCTACCGATTTTTCCTCTTTTCCGGTGACTGCCCCGGTTGCCTTTTCCTTCTTTAATCTTGATTAACTTGTTGTCGACCTGGTAGAGCTGAAATGTTGCTCAATGGACTTTCATTTCACATAATCAATAAATCAGTCAATAATACAGTGAAATGCCCAAGAGAAATAATTTATATCACAATGCCTTGCCTGTTTCAGCAGACTATCCCAAGAAGATACTATAAAATGAATTGCAAAGAACCTATCCCAACCAACTCTTGTAATCTGCAGACAAAAAAAAAAAAAAAAAAAAAAAAAAATGGAATCAAGGCTTTTTATGTATTTTTGTATACAAAAACTTACTTTTAGATCAGTTTATGGCACGATGACAGAATTATGTACATTACAGAAAGATGCGAGAGATTAAATACCAGCTTGCCAATAGAAGAATAGCCTTATAGTAGAGCTATTATTTAAAATATTGCTTTAAACGTAAACAGATATTAATAAATGGCATGTAAAATACTTTGACTTTTACAAATTACATTAAAAGTTAGATTGCTTTTACTTTGTATTTGAAATATTTTGGCAAAATGAAATATCATCTCTAGAAGTATTCGACTTTGAATGGAAATCGGAGGAGGTGATTTGGGGTAATAACTATATTACCGAACAGAATTGTAAAGGGCTAAAATCCTAGCAAAGCAGGTTCCAAACCAGCGGGAAAATTGTCAACCGCAATGGTCCCGATTTGATACAGTAATTTCAACAGAAATGATGGGTTAATCCGGTTTTATAGTGTCAAACCTCCTTACATGTCCGGAAGTATTGCAATAGTAATTGCTTTTGAAATGTCGTGGACAGGAAAAAGTAAGGAGGTAGCAAGAATGAATCTTGAATTTTTGGGTACCTTTTGTATGTAAAAGTTTTGAAAATCTTATATTACCTTAGGTTGAAAGGGAAAAATAATATAATTTCTTTCTGGAGCCGTGACCGAGGACCAACAAACTTGATTATTTTTACAGTTTTTCATATAAAATGAGATTATTTGTTTCAGCTCCACCAATAACCAATACGAATTGGCCAATTACCAATTACAATATAAAAGGGCAATCGTTTTATTGTTATACATATATCTGTAATGAGGAAACAATTGTTTGTAGTACATTTACCTTATATTGCAATAAAAAAGTGAAGGTCATCTACAAATCACGAAGAAAACGATTACCTCAGCCGGCCTTTTTTGTCATAAAACCTTAGAATCGCCACCTCAGATACCTGGAAATTTTTGTGGTAATCTAATTTTCGCGTTATTTCGCGGTCACCAGAAGACCGCAAAAATTAAATTCGCAAAAAATAAAATAGAATTATTGTCATTGAAAAGATCATCTGCAATTACCTAAATAAACAATACAAACAAGGACACTGTTAATAAATGCCTTAATAATATTAAATATAAATAGAACTGTGCAAAGATATGTCAAGCGTTATTTTAAAAAAATGAAGTTCAAAATGGCCTGGCAATTAGGCTAATTTTGCCTGTTAATTAAGTAAACTTTAAACAATTTGATTTCAAAACTCCAATTTATTACCTTTGATCTCTTTTCTTTTGTTTACCCATATATTGAGTGACAGCTGAGATAAGAAGATCAGACGCTGTTTTGAGAGATTTACTTGTTTAATTATTATATGTCACCTGCAATCATTTACTTCAAACTTTATTTCAATTAAAATGAAAGCTTGGCAAAACATGCAATAAAAATATCACATCAATCTAATTAAAATTAGATCTCCCTACTTGCTCCCCCTTTTTTGACTTGTCGCGGCGTGGACCATTGAATATCACATGTTCCGATATCCCTTTTTTATATTGAAAAATAATTCCATGGCTTATTTCCACTTTACAGAACTGTTACTTTAATTAATTCATGGTAAATAGAGACAATATATGCACTTTACTTGTTTACAGGTAGCAAGGAACCGCAAAAAAATGAATTCCGCGAAAAAAAGATGCACATTTTTACCCGAAAACCGCAAAAATTACGTTCCGCAAAAAATTTCCGGTTAAACGGCCGGTATTGGGAAGACTGTAAATCGCGATTTCTTTTTGCTTTTATCAATATGTATTTTAATTTTAGTTGTTAGTGTATACAAAATAATGCACATTTGAGGCAAATAAAGACATACCGAAATAATAGTCACTATTATTTTATTGTATATATTTGCGTTGTGATTTATTTATTTGACGTCACATGACGATTTGTAAATATGGTTTGATTATAGTAAATGCACATGAAAAAAAGTCTCTGAGTAAAGCAAGGAATGGAATAACGCTTTTATTGTTGTTCTTTATTTTGAAGACACTATGAGGCCTTCAAAAATGAGCTTTGCTCATACCTCACAGTAAGTTCAAGTTGTAATGTTGCTATGCCCATGAAAAATATAATTACTTAAATTAGGAAATTTAATTTAAAAAAACTAAGGAGTACATGTATCACCCTCATGAAAAGTTCTTCCTTTATTTTTTTTAATAGGACTCTCTTTTACGGCCTTTATGTTATCTGTTCATAGTAAGCAGCTCTTTTAAATGTTTTGATGATTTGTATCCGAAATGGTTTACTTTTTATCTGCACTGGAGAGAAAGTGCAATTTCGGTATTTACACAGGAGGATGATTACAGATGTTTAGAAGATATACTAGTGAAAGAAAATGGGCAGTCTTAGAAGACACCCCTAGAAAGATAAAAGAAGACAACATATTACGGATAAGGACGATTTCCGAGCGGTTTCCGAACATGAAATTACGAGAAATATTTGGGAACTCGATCATATCTACGGTCGCGCATGTGCGCTTCTTACCTTTCAAGAGAACGGCGGGTCGACACCATTTTGACAGCTTACATTCAGGAAAAAACCCAACAACCATTGACTTCCGGTTCAGGGAATCTCATCCCAGTTACGTCGTTTCTGCTAAAAACCTCGGTATTTACTAATAAGGTGATTTCCTTGTTTCATTCATATATAATAGTTTTTGTTTGAATGTGGTTAAACGCCACTTTCAGCAATATTTCAAGTAGATCGTTGTAGTCAGTTTTAGTGTTGGAGGAATCGGTAGTATTTGGAAAGAACCACCGATCTTGGGAAGGGGAAAGTACCTGACATACCTCACCACGTAGGGTTTCAAGTCGATTGACCCTTTTTATGGTTTACAAAGTGGTACGTGAGCTAACAGCAATGAGGTGATGGGCTACAGTGATTGGCTGTTAAACCTGAATCCCTCGGTCATCCAGGCCCTTGTCATAAATGAAGATCTTCATTTAACCACAAAACCCAGTTTTCATTAGAAAACTTAAGAAAAATTGAGAAGCCTTTTCCCTCAATTTGAAAATACAAACTATCGAGAGTGAAAAAATCGGAGGGAAAATTGGATTTTGTGATAATCAAAAAGTATAAAAACGCAACCGAAAAAAAAACTGCTACAAAAAGACAAATTAGCATTCACAATAGTAATAAGAGGTTAAGATTAAACGTATTATAGAAAAAACATGATTATCTTGTAGAGTTGTTGACAATAAAACAACCTGCTAATACAAAACGCTAGTTCTATAGAAGGTTTAATGATTTATCCGATATGTGGGTTGGAAATAATAGGTTATAGAATTCTGTGTGTCATTAACAGGAATTGTCTATCTGTATATATAATTAAGAGACTTTCTTTTTAATCCAATGGCGGAAGTTTCCATTCTGTATAGTTAGCTTTAAAGCAGACTGAAGTCGTAAATAATTGGTCTGTTTCAAAACACAAAAGATATAATGGTAAATGTTTTCAATAATGCCAAACTTAATAAAAACTTTTTGCGTCAGATGAAGGCGTATGTTTTGATTTCACGAAGAAAAAACTTTTGCCATGTTAGTTTGGAAATGGCCGGCTTACGATCCAAGTCAGCGAATTAAAAAACGTCGATGGCGTCGTTGTTGACGTAATATAAAATTTCTGTCACTTTTTTTTCAGGAACCATACGTCTTATCCTTTTGCAATTGGATATTACTGTTACTAAATTCACAGTAGCGTCTTTATTTTGTTATTTCAACTACTGAACTGTCAGTTGAACTAATTCAAGTTTAGTCTGTAGTCAAAGACAGGCATCAGGCATACTGTGAAACTATTCATGCTCCAAGTGACGTTAACAAGTGGATACTTAAAAATTCGAAGGATTTATTGGACAAATCTTATATCCCGTTCATTTTCTCAAATACCTTCTCTCAAAACTTTTGATTGTCGACCCTCTTTACCACGCTTCCTCATGATAAACAAAAATCACAAATCAAAGATGTCATTCAAAAAGCCTTTGCCGATTAAAACAAATTGCTGTATTAGGTTATTGATTCAAAAGATTCAATGAAGATTTCAAAAGCCATTCTAAAAGATAAAGAATGCTCCGATGAAAAACATGTGTGCAGTATGCTAGATTTTCTTATTGGTAATATATCTGTCACATTTGCAGGTGCTATTTATCAACAGCAAGTTGGCATACCAATGGGCACTAATTCTGCACTTCTACTTGCAGACTTGTTTTTTTATATGCTGAGACTGAATTTCTTCATGGACCCGTAAAAGATCACAAGACAAAGGATGCTAGATCCTTCAATCTCACTTATAGATACATTGATGAAGTTCTTTCCATTAATGACGCATCTTTAGTTAAAAGGGTCTCGTTGATATATCTTCCAGAAATAGAGATAAAGCAGACGACAGAAACATCTAGATATACAATTTATTTGATCTTAAATCTCGAATGTGACGAAAATGGTTACCTTAGTACTAAAATTAACGACTAAACGGACTCTAATTTTAATTTCAAAATTATCAATTGTCCCTAACATGGACAGTAATATTCCAGCTTTTTCTGCTTACGGAGTGTATGTCTCACAGTTGGTTCGTTACGCGAGAGCTAGCACAAATTATACATACTTTTTCATTGGACATAGTTATCTCCGTGACCACCTTATTAATCAAGGCTTCAAACAATTTCGTCTCGTACGATCATTAAAAAAGTAAACATTTTAATATAAAAAAATACGGAAAATGGCAATTACTACAAAATTGGTTGTCAGACGTTCTTCAAAATTGCAGGGTATGTAGGTATTTTTACCCAATCAAATGTTTTGATATCTGTAAATAATTTGAGTTTTTGCAAGAGAAGCAATTACCCTATATTTTATTTTAGTAACGACAGTCGTATTGTTTGGTCCTTGGACTTTTTGGAAATAATTAAAACAAGGACCCTTTATATGATTTATGCCATTGTTTGGATAAAATTGGCTCGATGGTTATAAAGGACAAAAATGCACGACTAAGTCAGTTAACAAGATGACTGTTGGAGGACTTCCATGCACATTCTAGGATATGTCCAGTTTTCCGTACATAGTGTCTTAGGTCGAATCTTAGGCTACTTGCGATGACATGGCTGACAGAGTTAAATATATGTGTTAGTTATTCCAATGTTAGACTTCGGTCAAACTGTGCAAACATGATAGTTCACGTGGTTGATGAAACAGAAATAGATGCCACACAAATATTAATAAAATCAAAACTTGGTCCAAAAATATCTTATGTAATTAAAATTAAATGTTAAAATATCACTTTAAAGTGATGACATTAGCACGAGTTGAATCTATCTTGTAAAGCCTTCCCCATTGTCTCTTATTGTGAGAATGGATTATAAAGTAGGCAGAAATAATGCTTTTATTGTGATCATATAGCCATTTCCATTACTGGAAGTAATCCTGTAATGGGGACAAATTTAATTATCTAGGGAATATTATCTGCTTTTGTAAACATGTTACTAAGCAATTTTTAGTTAATAAAACATATCTAGTTCTGAAAAGGTTGGATTTACAAGAGAACAAATCATATATTTATAACTTATTTTGTAGGCGCGTGTTTAAATTACACTAAGTTAATAAAAATCATGTATCTATATTGAGAGATAGCTTAAAATAATAAATGCCATAAAATCCACCTTTTATTGTTCCTTTTCACCCGAAGTAGGAGTATTCAAAGTTTAATTTAAATTTGAATACGAGTTTTTAACAGAAACATATTACAAGATTTTACTCTGAATTTATGAAACCAAAAATTAATTTCTTTTTGCAAAAATGTCCGAAAATTATTTATTCATTCCTTTTTAGTTTGATTTTTCATTTTCTGCCTTTTAGTTGCATAGAGTGTATGGAATAAGCTCTAGTCATATTACTGTCAAAATAGCCACCATGTTCATGGAAACAGACTGGAGACAGGAAAATTTAAAGTGTTCAGAATTTGATGACATTTTGCATAAAACTCGTATTGAATATGCAGATCACATATTTAAACTTGGAATTCTAATATGAGAGTCTTGTGAGACTCGTATGTTTTTGCATTCAACCACTGTAAAAATAAAATAATTTTGTGGTGTTGTAATTACGGATAAGTCAAACACTATTGACAGGAATTAAAAAAACATGCCAGACAACATTAGATATAATAATGGCATGTTATTGGTTGCAAAAATTTAATATTTTTCATTTGAATGCAATATTAATTATTCAAATGGTATATTTTTTCATTTAAATGCAATATTTTTTTATTCAGTTGGTATATTTTTTCATTCAAATGCAATATTTTTTAATTCAAATGGTATATTTTTTCATTTAAATGCAATATTTTTAATTCAAATGGTATATTTTTTAATTCAAATCCAATATTTTTAATTCAAATGGTATATTTTTTCATTTAAATGCAATATTTTTAATTCAAATGGTATATTTTTAATTCAAATGGTATATTTTTTCATTTAAATGCAATATTTTTATTCAAATGGTATATTTTTTCATTTAAATGCAATATTTTTAATTCAAATGGTATATTTTTTTTCATATATTTTTTTAATTTTCATATAAATTCAATATTTTTAATTCAAATGGTATATTTTTTCATTTAAATGCAATATTTTTTTATTCAAATGGTATATTTTTTCATTTAAATGCAATATTTTTAATTCAAATGGTATATGTTTTCATTTAAATGCAATAATTTAATTCAAATGGTATATTTTTTCATTTAAATGCAATATTTTTCTTATTCAAATGGTATCTTTTTTCATTTAAATGCAATATTATTTTATTCAATTGGTATATTTTTTCATTCAAATGCAATATTTTTTATTCAAATGATATAATTGCTATTTAAATGCAATATTTAAATTCAAATAGCATATTTTTTCATTTAAATGCAATATTTTTTTATTCAATTGGTATATTTTTTCATTCTAATGTAATATTTTTTATTCAATTTGTATATTTTTCATTTAAATGCAATTTTTTTATTTAAATGTAATAATTGCATTATGGGAAATTGTTTCACCTCACGACTGGGCCTTTTTAGGGGCTTCGCAAAGTTGGGCCTTATAAGGCAGGTAGGTACATGTAATGCCTTTCATTTGAGCTATAGCGTATGATCCCTAGACCCGTACGAAAATTTTGGACCGAATTGACTTAGGGTACCCTAGGTTCGTACAGTGAAAACGGCAATTTGGACCAACTTTGGAAATGTCGACTGGACCTTTGTAGAGGCTAGGGATCATACGCTATGACTGAAAAGCTATTACATGTACATGTACCTACCTGCCCTATTAGGCCCAACTTTGGAAATGTCGACTGGACCTTTGTAGAGGCTAGGGATCATACGCTATGACTGAAAAGCTATTACATGTACATGTACCTACCTGCCCTATTAGGCCCAACTTTTCGAAGATCCTAGAAAGGTCCAGCCGACATTACCAAAGTTGGTCCAAATTGCCGTTTTCACTATACAAACCTAGGGTACCCTCCCGTACGGGTCTAGGGATCATATGCTATAACGCAAATGAAAGCTATTACATGGACCTAACTGCTATATAATGGCCGACTTTGCAAAGCCCCTAGCAAGGTCCAGCCCACATTAGCCAAGTTGGTCCAAATCGGTATTTTTCGACGTAGGGTACCCTCTATGGAACAGCGTCCGAATTTCATGTACTGGTCTAGGGATCATACGCTATAGCTCAAATGAAAGGCATTACCTGCCCTATAAGGTCCAACTTTGCGAAGCCCCTAGAAAGGTCCAGCCGTGACGTGGAACAATTTCCCATAATGCAATTATTACATTTAAATGAAATAATATTGCATTTAAATGAAAAAAATATACCATTTGAGTAAAAAAAAATATTGCATTTGAATGAAAAAATATACAATTTGAATTAAAAATATTGCATTTAAATGAAAAAAATATACCATTTGAATTAAAAATATCGCATTTGAAAAATTTTTAAAAATTTAAAAAAAATATCGCATTTGAATGAAGAAATATACCATTTGAATTAAAAATATTGTATTTTAATGAAAAAATATACCATTTGAATTAAAATATTGCATTTGAATTAAAAAAAATTGCATTTGAATGAAAAAATATACCAATTGAATAAAAAAAAATATTGCATTTAAATGAAAAAAAATATACCATTTGAATAAATAGTATTGCATTCAAATGAAAAATATTAAATTTTTGCAACCAATGCCATGCCATATATAATTGTAGTTTGTGTGGGCAAATGATTAGAAAATGCCAATTACAACACTTTGTTCAATTACTTTTATCTAAATTCATGTAAATTCTAAAACCGAAGGATTAACTCCCACCATCGTAGTTTTGTCATTAGCTTTATTTGATATTACTAATTATTCGGATTTCGTTTGGTTTTATGCATTTAAACATTTTTTGAAATTATGGATTTCCTTTGTTTGGGTTCTAGTGCTCCTGATTAGGAATAAATTTCCGAAATGGCCATACAGCTCATTAAAATTATTGCAGTTGGAGTTAACATATGTGTTATGATCTCATGTTCATTTATTCTATATTCTTTCGTAAAAGATGGACCGGCGACAAAATTTCCAAATATGAACTTAAAATACAAAGATAAAACAAATGATTTACATTTATCTTTTTATACGAATACTGAAGTTTTACATTAACACAAAAGATTAACACGATTTGTAGTAACCATCTAGTAGGGATGTTAGAATTTAAAACTTGCATCAATCTTTTAGGTCTGAAAACACAGCTTTAAAATATTAAATGCTGGCCAGAATAGAAGCATGTTTTGCAGTTATTGACTGGATGAGGACAACAGCTAGTGTTGTGGTTCAAGATCAGACTATTTCTATTGTAATTAGGACTATGATGGCGGTTTGATCCAGAATTTCAGATTGAGGAGCAAAATAAAAAGAAGTGAACAGAGCAGACTGATACTCAAAAAATTGGTTTATCTTTTTATAAATAGAATATAGTTTATTTGCCAAAAAAATATCACTATATCTTAAAACTGGAGAAGATGGCTTGAATCCACTATGCTTTATTACTTTACTGAAATAAAGAAGAATTTCGTTCATGCATTTCATCTATTGTACAGAATCAAATAAAAAGATTAAAAGATCTTCCATTTACATCAATTTTGTTTTACATCTTTCACTGCATTAGCTTTTGCTGACGCATGTCATACGATCAAATTATATTGGTAACACATATATTGTAAACATTGTTTTATTGGTTTTTGGATCTGGTGTTAATCTCTGCCATCTGATGTGATGTAAAAGTCATGGAATTACGTGCATAGTGCAACATTTGTGTTTGTTTACTTGTTTTTTTTTAAACAAATACATTATTCATTGATCGTTTTAAAACTAACGGCAGTAGAATACAGAAGGAACAAAGAAGTGGAATTTACAAAAATCGAAGTCCAAAGACATGGCCAAAACGAGGACACAGAAAACAATGACGTAAGACAGATACAAAGCACAGAAATAGAAATCACAACATTCAAAACAAAGGCACTCATAATGTGAACTCCATTGAAACTGAGAGTGACTTCAGGTGCTCCGAAAGGGTAAGCATGTTCTGATCTGTAAGCGGCACCCGTCACACTGTAAGTGAGTCAATCTAGGAAAATGTCAAAATCGGTAGTCAAATCCGGGAAGACTTGGATCTAGCTGAAAATGTCCACTTTCATTTGGGATACTGACACGTCATATCTTTTAATGATGTNATGGTGACGGCCATAGAATTTCTTGAGGGATGAAATGATGAAATGATGCCTCTGCTGGTGGACTGTTAGTCCCCGAGGGTATTCACCGACCCAGTAGTCAGTACTTCGGTGCTGAACCGAAAAACCGATTTTATTGAAACTTGCAATATCTGAATTTTACAAACTTTATTTAAAACTAAGGAGTATCTCCCTCATGCATAGCTCTGTCCTAAGCTGAATTTTGGCTTTTCTATTTAGATCATTTTGGTTATTTGTTCTCTATCAGCTTTTACACGTTTTTCGGTTAATGGACTTCCAAATGTTTTGGTTTGATATGCACTGATGAGACATAAGTTGTCGAAATGCGCATACGCAGAAAATAAATTGACAGTAACTTTTGTATTTTGTTATTTATTAACATAGGCTGAACAAATCTCTGATTAAGCAGCTTTTTGGACAGTGTTTTTGCTCTTTTTAAAAAATCACTGTACAAACTACACGCTCAACAGTAACGAATCAACTTTGAAATGTACACTCCATAGGCTGGAGAGGTAAGTATATTGCTGCTAAGAAAGGAAAAGTTCACAACTGGGAAATTAAAATCATCACGCTTGTCATATAGCTTAGATTTCAGACGTCCATCTCGTCAATATACAACAAAACATATATTCATATATTTTGTTACGTGCTCATATTTTAAGTAATATTGTATACTAGTATATGATAATCCGACTAATTGCATGTTTCATCCTTCTTTCACTTGCAACTAGCTATAGATACACATGATGTGTTTTTGTGCATTATGACACTAAAAAGACTTACACGTTACTTGTTGAAATAGCGATCTACAGAATTAAAACTTACCTAATTATGGGGTACATGTATATTGTTTTGTATATAATGAATCTGTGTTACATCTATGCATTGTAACTAAGTAATATATTTTGCTATAACGGGAATACATTCACTTCATTGGTCAACAAAAACGTGCGAAAAATATCGGTACATTCTTCTACATATACAAAATATGGGAGTAGGCCACGCCAAAAAGAATGAAAAAGATAAAAGAAACAAATTTGAGCAAAAAGAGCCCCCAAAATCGCGATCCTTAGGCAACATTGCATTAAAAAGGTCATAGATAAATAATCTAAACTAGTTCTGGAATATCTAAGCTATGGATGATCACTTCGACAATGAAATTTCAACTGTATTGATAAGGAGAGATTTACACATTTGAAGGTAAATCACTCTGTCAACTTGCTCTTCCTAACTCTTTGATCATACGTAAAAAAAAAAAAACAAAAAAACAAAAAAAAAATTTTAAAATAAAAAAATAAATATAAAAAAAATAAAATAAAATAAAATTGAATCTCCTGGCTAGCCCTCAAAAAGGTTACTTTCTCCCAAATTTAATAAAAAAACTACACTATGATATTTAGTTCTCACAAAATTGTAACGTAAAAGACTCCGCCAACCATTTTCTAAAATATTTGGACATTATCCGCCAAATATACAACCCTGAATCGATGACATCAAAATTTATTGCATACAATCTGAAACATAAGGAACCCCTTTAAGTACAAATAGTTCCAGCACCACCTAAAAATCTCAAATACTTTCACAATTATCACCAACCCCATTAACTTAAACAATAATACTCTTGACGATTTCCACTTTGATGCAGAATAATAACCAGTATATTTTAACGCTCCGTGGGTTCTCAACCATAAAACGCCGGCGGGCGAATGTAAAAAATAGGAAAACAGGAAACATTCACAATGGCTGAAATTACAATCACATGCCACAACCTGCCAGGGAACTACACAAGAAAAATCACAAATTAGACAGAAGACAAACGTAAACAACCATAGGAACTCGGGACAGTCGGACTTGGTACCGGTGTCATATAGCCATTTTTCTTCCATGCTAGTCTTTCCGGGGGAAATTCTGGACCGATCCTAATTTCCCCCCTGGAAAAATAGGCACGATCCAGTTATTCCCCCGTCAACTATAGTAGGGGAAATCTGGATCAGTCCAGATTTTTATGATTAATTAATCATATGATCCAGTTTTCCCCCCAGACGTAATTGATAGAATTTGAGACGTTTTTATCATCACATGTTTCGGTACTGACTTTGATCTCCTTTTTTGGTGATGAGTACTTTTTTTTAATTAATTTTGGACAATGGCTTTCATATCATTTGATTCTAATGCTGCCGATGAGAGTTGAAACACGTGCACACCATTATAAAATTTACTGTTAATTATGCAACTTGGATTTTTGAATTTCTACGATGTATTTCTTGAGAATTTCTCTCATGTGCATTTACCCATTTTCTTTTATTGTTTAGTCGGTATTTGTGATTTACTTGAAAAAAATCAAGATTATCTGTCATCACGTTTGTCTTACTGACCCTAACATAAAAAAATACCCTAAATGGTCAGCCCCATGTACCCGTCAATGAGCAACGAAGAAATAATCAAAATGTATGCATGTTTCTATGTGGTTTTCTTTGCTTGGGCCTTACAGGAGAAATATTCAAAACTAGAGTTATTATTAATATCTACAAAGGCTAATTCCAGTTTCAATCACATGGATATACGTAAACCATAATTACAATGTATCAAACCTCCTTTTTGTTGAATACAAAATTCATAAACGAAAAATAAAAGTCGGTGTCATTTTTTAAATGCAGATGATTTTCCAATAAAAAATACGCAAACGAATAGGATTTACATCTAACATTCATAACCAAATTAAAGGGGGGAGTTTTAGCATGGGGGAAAAGCTGCAATATGAACAAGAACTGCAGTTTTTCCGGGGAAAATGGCTCTGATCCAGAATTTCATACGGTGAAAAATAGGATCAATCCAGTTTTTCCCCGGGGGAAAACTGGTATGGGGGAAACATGGCAATATAACACCGGCACTAGCAAAAGTGAGTGGGACGGTAAAACAGGTTTATGGGCATCATCCGTCTTGTTTCCCTATAGTATAACAAACATACGATTAAACCCAATACAGGTAGACTACTTACTCCATGACCACAATGTTGAAAGGAGAGAAAATACGTAATTTTGAAAGATTGGTCATGGGGTGCCCGCCGCTAAACTGCCCTCTAGCTCTAGTCTGTTGATAAAAAATTGTCGCACTACGTAAGAAACTTCCCGAAGGTTTTGGTAAAGAATCATCACAAATTTCAGTAGATATCGGCAGTATCAGTGAGAGGCCAGTATGTGTGTAAAGTTTTCACGTCACTAGATCTCACGGCAAATTTAACGAATGCAAGCAGAGTATCTTGTCAATATCCCCTATTACGTAAAGAATGTAAGTTATGTTCCAGCTTTTCTGGATCTTTAATAATTTTTAACAACATTTCCGTAAAAACGAGGATTAGAATACCCTAAGTAATAAGCTCTTTGCGAGTAACGCCATATTTAGATATCAAATGTTCAGATCTAGACAGTATAAAACTTCTTAAATGTTTTCAACAACTTCTGAAATCTGTAACCCTGTTGTAAAAGTTTGGCTGTGATAGTAAGTACGTTCATTAAAATCATCAAGAGTAGGACAAACGCGTGTCAATCGACTAGTTGAGAAATATACACCCCGAGGATGGAGCTAGAGGAATGTCGCCGTCAAAAAAGGGAAATTAGTAATATTGAAATCAAAATCAAAATCATCCCTTTTATGGAAAGATACATTGATGGAAAGGTACATTGATGGTCTTGATGTCTTTTGTCAATTGTGAAAAGGTTATTTAAAACAGTTCAGAATATGACAATGAAACAACCAGTTGTTCTACGGTTAAACGTTAAGGCTACATCAGCGCCATAGATTTGTCATAATTACACCAGAAAGAAGCAAAAGGAAAATTTAGAAAACAAGGCATAAATAATAAATAACGAAAATTAATTTTATTTTTTGAGATGGAGGTTTCTCTTCAAGGCAACCCAAGTCAAAACATATGGAATATCAATCAATAATCCTAAGATATAAAATAAATCCTATTTAAGACCAGAATGTCAATACTTTCAAAAACAAAAGCTAAAAATACAAGTAACACAAGTCGGAAAGCAAACAAGGTTGAATAATATAAATAACGAAGTTATTTTTAATTTAGTGTCTGCATATGCGCATTTCGACAACTTATGTCTCTTCAGTGTATATCAAATCCAAACATTTGGAAATCCATAACCAAAATACGTGTAAAAGCGATAGGGAAGAAATAAGCAATATGATCTGAAAAGAAAAGCCACAATTCAGCTAAGGACAGAGATATGCATGAGGAGGAATATGATTGAACCCTCAGTAAGCAGAGTTCTTGGCGAACGGTTCAGGTAAGCAGAGTTCGCGTATAAATGGGTTAGTATGGTTGAATTAATTATTAGGCCGTTTGAGAAAAAATTTAAAGAATAACTAAATACCGAGGTTACTGTGAATTTACTTTCTGCATATGCGCATTTCGACAACTTATGTCTCTTCAGTGCAGATAAAATCTAAATGTTTGGAAGACCATGTACTCAAAAATGAAAGTGACAACAAAAGTCAGAATCGATCAAAGGAAGAGACCAGTAAGGAAAATCCGTATAACATTCGACTGAATCAGGGGAACACAATCCGACACAGAACATTTTTGGCAAGCCGTCATATTCCCGACTTGGAACGGACATTTTATAAATAAAATGGTGGGTTAAACCAGGTTTATTGATGCATCAACCTCCCGCTTATATGACAACTAACTATAGCTTCTGTGTGCCCAGATTGTGTTAAAAGATATTTAAAAATTGATAGAGAACAAATAACCAAATATGATCTAAATGTAAAGCCAAAATTAGCTAAGGACAGAGCTATGCATGAGGGAGATACTCCCTAGTTTTCAACATAATTTA
>MJUU01000155.1:241968-298876 GCA_002080025.1 Modiolus philippinarum | reverse complement strand
TCCACCAGCAGTGGCATCGACCCAGTGGTAACAAATAACTAAATACCGAGGTTACTGTGAATTTACTTTCTGCATATGCGCATTTCGACAACTTATGTCTCTTCAGTGCAGATAAAATCTAAATGTTTGGAAGACCATATACTCAAAGATATTTAAAAATTGATAGAGAACAAATAACAAAATAAGATCTAAATATCTTTTTAAGTAAAATTTGATAATTTTTTACGTTTATAGTAATATTAAGTTTCTGTTTTTTGATATTCTAACATTTAAGCAATAACAGTATACAGTTATTGACTGGGTCCGAAAACAACAGCTGTTTTGTTTGACCCGAGGACTGAACTGTTGCACGAAGCCGAAGGCTGAGTGCAACAGTTTAGTCAGAGGGTAAACAAAACAGCTGTTGTTTGAGGACCCAGTCTATAACTGTTTTGTTATACCTTTTCATGTTCAATGAATACGTCCCATTTCATCTGAAAAGAATTCACGTCGCCAATTCGGTTATGCAGACGTCAGGAGATCATGTGATATGGGCGTGATATTTTTGAACCAATCAAAATAAGGCAGGTGGTCAACAGATCGGTGTCGGTCAACAGACTGAAAACTGTTGACTGGTCAACAGATCGTTTTTTGGTATGAGAAATAAAACAGACAAATTGTCGTTTTTTTCCCCAATGCATTTATATAAGGAAAATTTTAAAAGGTATAACAATACATTATTTTGAAAACCCGAGGGCGTCACTCGTAGATTTGATGGTCAAAATGCAGTTTACAGGCGACGCGTCAAATCAAGATTGACGCCCTCGGGTATTCAAATAATGTACTTTTATTGCGATTCTAATGCAATTAAAAACCATTAACCGATTTCATGTTCTATTTTTAATTTGTGTATTTGTAACTATACAAGGAACCAGACTAAACAGGGAACCTATCCTGTCACAGGTGTATGTGTAGATCATGGAATTGACGGTCAGTTCTGACCAATCAAAACTTTCGTTATATAAATGTTGCATTAGAATAACCTTTATCTAAGTATTGCTCAGCTTAATAGGGGTAATAATGTGCAAAATGTCGTCAATTTATGCAATGAATAAGTTATGTATAATATATTATTCCACATTTAGTAGTTTGTACAGCGATTTTGTCAACAGAGCGAAATTACTGTCTCAAAAACTTATACATCAAGGGGTTGCAATTGTCACTACAGAAGTTTTACGGTCGTCACCACGATTTGACAGACCATTACAATGTTTCTGTTTCACAAATGAGAACAGATATCTTTGGGTAGATCCAGAGTTTGTTACCGGACTTACTAACACCGACTGTGACAAAACTGGACTTTTCACTGGCAGTGTGACGGGTGCCACGCGTGGAGCAGATCATGCTTACCCCTCCGGAGCACCTGATGATACCTCTGTTTTTATAGGGGTTCACACTGCTAGTGCTTTAGTTTTGTGACGTTCTTGTTCTTTTTTGTTTATTTGTTTTGTCTTTGTCACACTGTCTCAATTCGTGTTGCTGTGAATTGCCGTGATTTTGGATTTATGATTTTAGAATTTCCCCTTTCCTCGTTCTTGCTGCGGTATTCGTTTGCCGATGTATTATATCTGTCCTAATACCAACCAATTCAGTTACAATAAATAATCTGGATTAGCAATGCCTCCTATATATAATAAGCCAAATAGAAATTATTTGACAATAAACAGATAATTATTAGTATAAAACAGCTTGGAATGCCATAACCAAGTGTGAAAACAATAATTATAGGGAAATTTTATCAAATAATAATTATATATAATTCTTTTTTTCTGATTGAAATTAGTAATGTGGTAGGATACTTCCGGGATCTAACCTATTAAAGAGATATCGAGTACATTGTTTAATCAATGGTATAAACGTTTCCACAGACAAGATATAGTAAGAGGGAGCAAGATCAAGAAATCGCAGATACCAGAGGGGAAAATTCTGATCAACGTTCCTCTGCAAAGTCGGAGTATCATTAAAAGTTACCTGAGGTAACACGTGAGATCAATCCATCTTTAAGTTATGGTATAATTGCTGGATGAGGAGTAAATTTTATGTATCACATCAGAGAAAATCAGGATTGTTTATGTTGGAGTTTTGGGAATATGTGCATCCACTCCATATCTTTCTATTGCTCATATTTCCATGCGAAATATTGACATTTTTTCCGGCTTTGTCTTTTTGCCTCTTCGACCTCAGCTCTTGACAATTCTGTTTGGTCATTTTGTTGTTGCCTCCCTTTATGAAAATAATGACATTAATAGGGATCAGTAATTAAAAATCTAACCTTATATTACAAGCATAATTCTAGCTTTCAAGAGAGTGAACGTTTTCGTTTGTGTTCAGAACTCCAGCATAAAGATTCATAATCGAACTATCTTTTCACTTCTTTTGTTAACAGCACGTGTAAATCTTGCCATCCTTTATTCGTATCCAGTAATGTACTCCATACTCTTTGGTTTCACTTGTTTACTCTCATCCTTTGTTGTGTATGTTAATCCTTGTCATATCAAATTCCATACATGTATTTATAATTTCTAGATTATCCTTAAAGAGGTTAGTAACAAAATTACCGAACAGAACTGTCAAGAGCTGAAATCCAAGTGCAAACCATAGAAAAATTGGCAACAGCAATGGTCCCAACTTGGTTCAGAATGGTGGGTTGAACCAGTTAAAAGGTGTGTCCTGAAACCTTCCCTTCCATTCTGGTAACAACAACAGTCTTAGACAGTGAAAAGAAAAACAAAATTGCGAATTTACTGTGAATTAAGTTATTGCACATTCGCATTTCGACAACTTATGTCTCTTCAGTGCAAATAAAATTAAAACATGTGGAGATCTAGAGATTGAAATATCTGTAAAAGCTGAAAGACAACAAATTACCATCAGGATCTAACTAAGAAAGCCAGAATCAGATAAGGACAGAGCTATGCAGGAGGGAGGTACTCCATAGTTTTCATCAAAATTTTCTTTAATGTAGATATTGAACATTTTCAAATCAAAACGGCTTTCCGAGTAGCACCGAAGCACTGGCTACTGGGTTGGTGAATACCACCAGGGACAAACAGTCCACCAATAAAGGCGTCGGCCCTGTGGTAATAAATAACAAAATACCAAAGTTACAGTTTTTTTGTTTCTGTATAGGAGAATGTTAATCCCAGTACTAAATACAAAATGATTCCTGAGTGACAGTTTTGACCGAAATTTCAAATTTTTCACAATGGACTGATATCTATTAAAAAAAATTATTTTAATGATCTTTTATTGGTTTATTATATTTAGAAATAATTATACTCTCAAAATATAGAGTCAGGTTAGCCATTTCTTGATTTTTTTTAGAACTTCCGATGCCACAATCTAAACCCTTCCTAATTAATTTAAATAAATATTAAACAAAAATCATATATAAGGACACGTTGATTATCAGTCAGTTATAACTGTATCATTTAAATGTGATATTTAAACATGTTAACTCCGTCTTGAAACTGAAACTAAGTTCCTCACAATACAGTGACTATTTCATATAGAACTTCCGTTTCATAACGCATTTAATGGGGGTAATAACAATTTTACCGAATAACTAAATACCGAAGTTACTGTGAATTTAAATTCTGCATATGCGCATTTCGGCAACTTATGTCTCTTCAGTGCAGATAAAATATAAACGTTTGGAAGACCATTAAGTCAAATATGTGTAAAAAATGATAGAGAACAAATAACCAAAATGATCTAAATGTAAAGCCAAATTCAGCTAAGGACAGAGCTTTGCATGAGGGAGATACTCCTTAGTTTTCAACAAAATTTACAAAATTTAGATATTGTACGGTTCCAAATAAAATCGATTTCCGGGTCAGCACCGAAGTACTGACTACTGGGCAGGTAAATACCCTCGGGGACTAACAGTCCACCAGCAGTGGCATCGACCCAGTGGTAACAAACATTATACTTAATGTGTTTCGGTTTATTGACTTCCAAATGTTTTGATTTTATCAGCACTGAAGATACATCATTTGTCGAAATGCGCATACACAGAACTAAAATTGACAGTAACATCGGTATTTTGTTACTCAAGTTAGTATGCCATTTTGGATTTGTTTAAATGAGAGTGACAAGACCGAACGACCATTTGCTGCGCTTAAGGGTGTTCGCTACTCCATTTGAAAATAAATAGGATTTAAAAAAAAATGTGATTTTTTGTTAGAAAATCAAATAATTGAAGTCAAAAAAATTGATAGGTTCATGATCTTGTTTTTGAGATATAAGTGATTGAAAATTTGGCGGGAAACAGAACTCCTCGGATTTTTCTTAGGATTAACATTAGCAAGGTTTGATCATGAATGAATGGGACAGAATGAATAAAATCAAATGAATTTTTTACAGAATGCTTATAAAAATGTATAAAATGAAATTATGGGGGAAATCAGGGGGTCAATGGGCAAAAAATTATAATGCTTCTAAATAGATAAAACCAGAGAATTTCGAAAATCTGACAGAAATCCCAAAACATGAGGAGCGAACCTTAATTACATTTATTCTGGTAATCTTCATTGAATTTTCTACCTTACGTTGACGCATAATGTCTTTGTAATTTTAAATTGATAATATAAATGTCATCTGTAACGATTAAAGTTATCTGAACGAATATGACAAATGGGGAAAAAAATGAAAAAAAAAGTTTTGTTCACAAATGCAATTATTTCATTTATCACATTTTGTCGTAAAATATGTACTATAACCGTTACACAAGAGCATTTGTTTCTGACACTTTTTATTAAAAAATGGTTAAATGTGAACTCTTCTCTTTGATCGTTTTCTTTATGGTGATAATCGTATGATCTCTCAAAGGACTAATACCAATATTAATTTCAATTGTGTGAAATGATCTTATAGTTAATGCATAAAATCTCTGATATGATTTTAACATTATTCATTTTTTTAGTATTAAGTTAAAGTCTCTGAGAAAGTCGAAATAACAAGGCAGTTACATTTAGATTTGGGAAATTATGCAAGTGAAGGTAACATTGTACAATCAGTAGGCATAATATTCCTTTTTGTATGACAAACATTCGCCTTTTATATTTCAGTCATACTTACTCAATAGCAATATGACCATTTATTGCCTTCCAATGCTTAGTTACCTTCTGTTGGATATATTGTTTGTTTATTCAATAATATACATTTTCGTCCTATAAATCAGGTCAACAAAGTAATTTCTTGAAATTAGAAATGTAGAGAAACGTCATTCATATTATACCTTATGTGTCTTATTTGTTGCAACCTTATCCTTCTTCTATCTTTTTTGTACCCAACCCAATGTTTTTCGTGTACTAAGTTCGTGAAAGGAGGTTTGAGCCGGTTACCAAAAGCAAAATTGTTAAATTAACATAAGAAAGATAACAGGAAACACCTACAATGGCCGTAAACCACAATCACATGCCACAATCCACCAGGGAACCGCACGAAACAAACAATAAAATGACAAGAGACAAACATGGACAACGATAGGAACTCGGGATAGCCGGACTTGGTACCGGCACTAGCAAGAGCTAGCGGTAGGGTTAAACCGGTTTATGGGTACCAAAACCTCCCCTTTCTCTATCCCGTTTCCCTATAGTATAATAAAACATACAAATAAAACCCAATACAGGTAGACTACTAACTCCAAGACCACAATCTTGAGAAGGAAAGAAAAAGACAAAACGTAATTTAGAAAGATGGGTCGAGGAGTGCTGATTGGTCCAGTGTTGTAGAGCGCCAGACATGATAAAGGTGGTGCTGACATAGATGACAATAACGCATAAGTTCAAATCCACTCGTAGACCTGGCTGGATTTTCTGATGGTAACAGGGTGAAAACATGATTTTAAAATACTGAGGCTTCATTCCGTGTATTGAACTCGGTAGATGTCCTTGGTACCTGGTTTGGCTTCCTATTTGGATAGTATTGGATATGAGTACTTCTTTTTGGACTACTTTTGGATTATGGCTTTCCATATTATTTGTTTTTAATGCTGCTGATGAGAGGCACTCCTTGAAACACGTGTACAGCATAACGAAACATACTGTTTTTAAGCAACATCGGTATTTTTTTTGTATTTTGAACCATTGGGCCGATGCTACTGCTGGTGAACCAGAGGTCCCCGAGGGTATTCACAAGCTCAATAGTCAGACTTGTCTGACGTGAAAATTTTACCGTGCGTTTCAAGGAAATTTACTGTTTTTATGCAACTTCGGTATTTTTTTGGGGGGTATTTTGATCAATATTGGCATTCGCCTTACAAATACATGGCAGTCGTTTATTCTCGTCCAGCCGAACATTGCATCCTTAGGCAACATTGTATTAAAAATGTCATAAATAAATATTTTAAACTAGTTTTGGAATATCCAAGCTATAGAGGATCAATTCGACAAGATGGGTAGAAGATTTTACTTTCAGCTTATGTCTTCGTAAAATGGGGTTCGGGGTATCATTCAGTGGCTTTGCAACTCTCACCTCTAGTTTGGAAATATATTTAGTATAAGTGTTTTAGAACCATTAACCATATCGTTGTTTAGTAAGAAATATCAGTTTATCACACGTTTTCATTATCTGTTTTCAGAACCACTACAATATGTAAACACATTACCGCGATAGGGCTTATAAGCAATGCGGGGATATTGAGTAAATGCATATGAGACGAAATCTCTACAAATATATGGTAACACGAAGCAATGGAACATCGCTTTTATTGTTTTCTTTATCTTGAAGTCACAACGAAGTTTTCAACAATGAGCTGTGCTCATACCACATAGTAGGTTCAAGACGACCCTTTGCAAGCCTAAATGAATTTCAAAACTTTCGGTACAAAAGCTTTACCTGGAAGTCAGATTGATTACAAATATTAATGACGTATTCAACGAAAATTGGCTCCTCATTATCGTCGAACGTCATGATTTGGCTAGAAACGTTTTTTTTGTTAATTTCCTTTTTCGTCTTTGTCATATTCTGTCACCCATTTTGACTTTCATCCATGGGAATACTGCCAACTAAAACTAATCAGAAACTTCCAACACACCTTCAGAGGTGATATAGTTATAGTAATGGGAAAATCTATTCATAATAACGTCCAACTGAATTGCGATGTAAAAATTTCATGTGAATATGTTACTGTGATATTTGCGTCAATATTTACAAAATAAATGAGAAGAAAAGTACACCACATCCGAAGAAAAAAAAATTATGATTAAAAAGTGGTACAAATATAAAAAGCTGCTATCAAAATATTTTGAAGAGAAAAGCTGTCGATAGAAGTTGACAAGTCCCTCTCAAAGATCGCCGAATTAAGGAGTAAAAATCAAGCTAAGACCCAGTTTCAAAACAATTAAAATGGAATTCATGGATAATTCAATATAAAAAGAATAAAGAAATCAATGTGTATATCAAAGTTGCTTGTTATATAAAAATGTCCATCATCCTACGTTTTCCATGATAGAAGAAGAGTGATTGTCATTTTATTAAACAAGCATTTGTGGTTTCCTGCAACAACAAAAAGCGACAGCATTGTTAAAATATAAATATATAATGTAGAGTAAACATAGAAATCTGATTCAGTGTTAAATATCACAGAAAAGTTGCAACTGACACAAACCCTTCTTTGGAATAACCATCGATCATATCAAAGCTCTTCGATTTATCAGCGTCTTACTATCACATGTTTCAGTCATAAGAATTTAATACATACATTCAATAATTGTGAATCTCAACCTTCCTTTGAAGGAAATTAATATCAACTACATTATCTTAAAAAAAAAACCAACAATTTCACTCCCAGAGTCCATGGAGTTTTAAAAATTTTGAAGTTCTGAAGGTTTAAAGGTATGATTTAATTTCTTTGATATATTTTTTCGGATGTTTATCTCGTACAAAAATTTCACAGAAAATTTCTATATACATCGGATTATACATAAAACGAAGTAGTCGGTATAATGAGTTTAAACCTACTACCTCATTCGCTACTCTAGGGCCTCTGGTCGATACAGTGAATTTCTCGACAGAAGCCGGTTGCTCACAAATAGGCTACTTAAACAAGGGTTGTTACCCATACATTTGTATCTGTATGTATGAAAAAGAAAGAAAATGAGGTAAATGTCAAGGAGACAACATCTCATCTCCAGGTTAAAACGATCCAAAACAAAGCATCTAGGGGTCACCGTACGGTCTTCAACATAGTGAGGAATCTCACACCATATAGCAAGCCCTAAATGGCCCATTTATCTCCATAAGGGACCTTATGAAAAAATCTTCATTTTTTCTGCGCCGTACTCATATTATGTCTTGTTTTTTTCGATGTGCCATTGTTCTTGGATTATTTGTTTTAGATTGACGGTTAAAATTTGAGAAAAAAACAAACAAATTAATTTAAGTAACAACCGCTAAAATTTAAAACTGGACGAAAAATAGTAAGAGACACCAATGTGAGTCGAAGACGTTCAATCGGTGTGTTATTTTCAAAGACAATCTGTTAACATTCATAAAAGTAAACTGCATATATGAGAATGAATTGCAATCAGGACATAATCAGAGGGAATTACTCAGATAGCCAATCTAATTCCTACCCTAAAACCCTTTACATGAATGATTTTAATCAACGATTCATTGAAAAATGTCCAGAACATGATTTTTCTAATAATCATCAACACCACTAAAATAAAAACTCATGAAGATGACAGAAAACAACAACATACGCAGGTGTTAGAACAAAATACAAAAAATTACCAATTTTCATGAAAAACAGTATGTTTCGTTGTGCTGTACACGTGTTTCAAGGAGTAACCTCTCAACAGCAGCATTAAAATCAAATGATATGGAAAGCAAGATTCCAAAAGTTGTTCAAAAAGAAGTACTCGTTACCAAAATATATCGAAATAGGAGGCCAAATCCAGTACCAAGGACATCTACCGAGTGCCATACACGGAATGAAGCCTCAGTATTTTTTATGGTTAGAATTTTGATAAAAACAGCAAATTTCTATAAAACGGAAGGTAAAAGTTCATGTCAGACAAGTCTCACTATTAGGATGGTGAATACCCTCGGGGACCTCTGGTCCACCAGCAGTGGCATCCATAAGACAGAAAGCTATAGGTCTAGTCTGTAATTGTGATGATATTTTATTTTAATTTTGGCAATCGACAACACCTACAAAAAAAATAAATAAATAAGATGAAATAAATAAATTAAATGAAAGTAAAAAAATCAAACAAACAAAAAGAAATATGTAAGCTAAACAATTTTTACTTGTGTTACTTCTCTTTGTGTACTTTCTCTGATTAATTTTGAAGTTCAAAGCCTTCTTAGAAATACCAAGAGAAAAGGTAATGGGTATCTCATTCTTTGATTATGTGACACAATTTCACTACAACAATCACGATCGGCCTTGACCAATTTGATCCAAGTAAGTATGATATTTATATATAATATTGATAATGAACGGACAACAGACAGACCACGAAGGACGGATGCTTAGTGACGACAACAGTAAACAATGGCTTAAAATCGAATGATTTAAAGTAAAAAAAAATGGAACACCAATAAATAATGTATATTACTATTCATTATAAGTTATTGCAAAAAGGGCAAAATTAAATCATACAAGTTGTAATTACAAAAGTTGTAGACTGTCGTTATATCGTTATATGGAAATTAAATAGTATTTTCATTAGTATTTGTTTATGAAAATCAATAAACCAAATAATTATTTCATTGCATACAGATCAGTTTTGTATATTGTTTGTATTGTGATACAAGGAAATATACAATTATCACTTCTACATTTATAAACAATTATCGTTCACTAAAACTAGTTATCATATATAATTACTTGTTATATGAATTTCGAAGAGAAATATGATAATAATCCATGAGACAATAAGACACAACCTCCAGCAAAAGTGCAAAAATACAATATTACATATTTAATAGAAAAAAGAAGGGAAACGGGGACAACGACCCAAAGGGGAGTAATAACAACTCAAAGCCACCATAAGATCTTCAATGAACGGTGAGAAAACCCCACACCCAACGGCAGGTCGGATTCGGCCCCTGAATAAAGACTCAGACTCAGACTCATCCTAGACTCCTATAGACATAAAGAAAACTTAACTAGAAAAAAGACGAGACACACAAAGGCTTACTAAATTTCCTGACTTAAGACAGGCGCAAACCTGCTGCGGCGGGGTTAAACTAGTTTTATTAGGCCCTAACCTTCCCCCTAGCCAATGTGATAAATAAAAAACAAAAGTAATAACAGTAAAATTCAGTAAGCAACAGGACTGAGTCAATTGTGAAAAATGAAACTGAAAGAACTAAATATACGGACATAAACATGAAATCACAAGAGACTACTAGCAGTTAACTGACATGCCAGCTCCAGACCCATCACCAACGGACTACTTAGTAAGTTATGTACCATCAGTATACAGCTTCCACCAAGATCCCTTCCTGTGAGGAGTTTAGCATAATGATTTCAGGCATATACCGGAATACATAACCCGTGTCCATGCAATACAGATTTTAGAAATCTAGAATGTGAAAAAGAAAGGAAATGGGGTAAATGTCAAGCAGACAACATCCAACATCCAGGTTAAAACGACAAAAAACAAAACATCTAGGGGTCACCATATGGTCGATACACAGTGAGGAACCTCACACCATATAGTAAGCCCTAAATGGCTTAAAGGTAAAAAGTGAATAAATCAATGGAAACAAACCACATCCAATAACCCAAATATCAAGAAACTAAAATTTTATAAGAAGATAAGGACAAGCCAATGACCAACATATTCCTGACTTGGGACAGGCGCAAAAATTGCGGTGGGGTTTATGTGTTTAGTTAAAATGACCCTATCAAAAAATAAGCATGATTCACATATTTAGGTTCAAGTAAACAGGAGTTCATGTAATTGAAATACAGTATACTCGACAAGTGGGATCAGTTACATGTGGATCTCAAACCTCAATGACTTGTAATATTTATCTTCAAATGAACTTAACCATTGCTACACTGTTAAAACATATGAGGATTTTACTCTCTTTACTACTCCTCTACGTGATAAGTCCAAGTCAGTACTCCGGGATTTGATACTTCAAAAAGAGTGAAAAAGATATTCATATTTGGTACTAGGTAAAGATGGGCCTATTTTGTTAAACTTCATATTGATCCAGAGAAAAAACTATACAGAGGACATCTTCGCTAGCCAAGGGTTTCGATTCGCTTTTCTCATCTTCACCCTTGGCTTCTGTAGTCTCAAATCCATGTTTTTGATTGGTTGCAGTTAACCTTCGCTGTAGCCAATCAATTCGCTTACATTTAGATTTTAAATATATCGTAACAATAAAACTTAAAATATGGTGTTTAGTGATTATTCTATTTTGCAAAATTTCCACGATTTTATAATCTTTCTTTACTTTTGAAGGGTTATTTCCTTGAAGTTAAATATACTAATCAAAAAAAGTTAAGGGCAATGGCTTTTCATTTCCATTACAAAATGTATTAAGTTTTACAACACAGTTTAATTTGAGCAAATCATGCCAAAGCCAACCAGTCTTGGAACCTCGAGTCTGATGTTTTTGAGACTGTCAGGTTAGACACTTCAAAAAAGTCTATGGGGTCAACCTTCCATCTGTTCATGCCTCCTCGGAAAGCAAAAATTTCTGAAAATTTGCATTTTTACCCCAAAAATGAATCCGCCTTAAAAAATCAATTTTCCTGTCAGGAACCGATGCAATGAAGCCTTGTCTTCCACAGTTTTTGTGCTTTGATGATTCAAACGACGTTGTTTAGTCAAAATGTTTATTCTAAGCAACATACCCTTCCAAATTTTGAAACTGACCGAAACAAACTGGGAATTCTTGTATGGGACAAAATGGGTACCCATATGGGAATGCCAATTTCTTTGCAACTTTTCAACAATTTTTAGTGAATCAAAGTCTGTAGTCCGTTAAAAGATTAGACAACTCGATAAAAATGTCAAAATCATGATTTTTTTTGCAAAAAACGTGATTTTTTTTATTCTCAAAAATGAGAATTTTTGAAAAGTTGAAAAATTCAGAAAAAGTTCATAATGCTAAGTGTAAACAGTCTGTAAAATTTCATGTTGATCGGGTCAGTAGTTATGTTATGCCCATGCTTCAACACGAAAATATATATTATAGATACATGAATTTAAATGAATATGGTCCTTAACTTTTTTTGTTGAGTATATATTGTGAATTGTTGTATTATTAGATGCAATAAATAATCTTTAATTATTACAATAAATCATACTGAAACTTTTACTTCAAAGGGAGATAATTTGAAACTGATGTTTCACAAATTGTATCTCAATCCGCCGAGGGTGAGAGGAGAGAAGCGGATCGTAACCCTTGGCTAGCGAAGATGTACAGAGGAGGATGCAATCGCAATGTTGTAATTATTAATTGAAAACATATTTGTAGAATTGGGAGAACAAATTTTCGGATACCTGGGGACTAATGAGCAACCTCTACTCCCCGGGCTCAAGTCGATTTGTTTCTTTAAGCCAAGGCAAGTTATTTCTATGTTTGGCGTCAGCGCGCGCATTGAAAATGTGTGATTTTTTTTTAACAGAACAAACAAGAGACAAAATTTTCATTTTTTGCAATTAAAATGGGAGTTTAATGATCAATGCAGGAGACAACAAGTTTTGTTTCATTATAGAGAACTGTAAACAAGGACCGACATAAGTGAAATTGAGAAAACAGAGCAATAATGACATAAATTATCATTAGTTTCAATTTAATTCTGATGGCTGATTTTTAATGAACTTTGGTAACGTCAAAGGGTGTTATTTTCAAACATTATTTTCTTGTTTTTGCTTTGTTTTTTATTTAAAAAAAATTTTTACGAAAGGATATGGAGTAAATGAACATGAGACCATAACACATGTGTTTGTTTTCCGTATATCATCTTCCATTTCAAAAATAAGTTGACGCAAAATACAGAATTAATTTGGTTTGGCCTTTTTCGTACGAAGCCATGTTCATGCCATTACCGTACAGTCAGTCTTAAAAAGACAACGACAACACCAGAAACACCAAGAAAAAAAGATAACATAAAAGAAAAATTAGAGACACACATACAGATTAACAACACGGACCCATGGTGACTTCAACATGAAGAACAGAGTGTTGTTCCTTTGCTTGTTTTTACAATGTATTTGTAGAGACTTTGTCTCTTGTACATTTACTCCATATCCTTTCATTCACCATATGAAATAATGGGTGAGATTAGGTAGAATAATCATTTTCTGCATCCCATATATCAAACATCGAACATGTAAAATCCGGTAAAGGAAACAGAATTTTTTTACATTAAAAGGGGAAGATCTGTTGTCATCTGAGAAACAGATATCCCATAGCAGTTCACAAGATTGTGATGTCGACCGTAAAACTTCTTCAGTGACTTCAAATTACTAAATACAGAACTTGCTGTAAATTTAATTTCTCCATAGGGCCATTTAGATATCTTATGTATCTTCAGAGCAGATACAATCTAAACATTTCGAAGACGATAGATTCAAAGATGTTTAAAAATAACTAATATGATCTAAACGTGAAGCCAAAATCAGCTAAGGCCAGAGCTTTGCATTAGGGAGATTCAACTTTGTTTTCAAAAAATTTTGCAAAACTAAAGGTAAATTGCAAGTTTCCAAATAAAGTGGGATTATGGATTCAGCACCGAAGTACTGATAACTGGGCTAATAAATACCCTCAGAGTTGTATTTCGCTATTTTGATTTCAATTTTCACGCTTTAATTTGAAATTGTTATTCTATTTTGAAATTTGGACATACCTTTAAAATAGTTCGCTTAAAACGCAAATAATTGGCCCATTTCTCTTAGTTAAGCATTCATTTTAGACGCGAAATTCAGGGTAATATTGTCCTGAATAATTCTTTGAAATGAAAATTTAAACAAGGAATTTAAAGAAGAGAGGTAATTTCAAAACAATTTCTGCAAAGAACTCACTACGAAAATTTTGATTTATTGAAATAATTAGTTACTTAGTTCCGTGAACGTGAGTCTATTTTTGGTTTTTAGAAAGTTCAATACCGAGGCTAGCAATGTATTAAATTAATCAAAATGCTGTTGGATGTATTTTGAATAATATTTAAAAAGTGATCATTTGCTTTACATTTCAAATAAACCAAACCTGTGTTTGGTAAAAGATTGTGACTTTATATGGCCCGTGACCCCCCACTTTTTATTCTATTTTGGAAGGTCAGTTTTAGATTTAACTCTGAAAACTAATGGAAAATCTTGATGGATTTTGCTAATACAGCCGAAACTCCCTTATTCTTTAGTAAAAAAACAAAAAAATTGAAAAATCGAAAAATGACACTATAAATCAAGTTAGGTAGTATTTCTGGAATTATTTTATTTTGTATAGAAGACAATATAAACAAGTTACCTTGCACTTTATTTGATATTTAAAAAGTATATATATATATCAATTGGATATTTCGATCGCTAATCAACAAACACTTTGTTAAAACAATATACAACGATACACTGAAAACCTACAAATTTCTATCATTATAACAAGATGGAAAATAATCGGTTTTACAGAGGTTTTTAGCAGTAATTTATTTGCAATAATGTTCACACTGATCATATAACATTTAACAAACCTCTGATCATTGAGCTAATGTAATGTTTTGAGTGAATTTAATATGGTATACATGTACTAGTTTATAAATACTGGCCAGTTATCGCTATTTTCATTCTGTGATTTTGCAATAGATCTTTTTAAACTCGGACTAAACTATTGTAAAAATTTACCAAGTAATACGTTAACCAATCGTGTTCATTTCTAGAGTCATTGCACATGCGCAGTAATATAGTCTTTTTAAAAAATGTTGGTTTTCTCGGCATATTTTCCTCATGTGTGTACCAGTTATCGCTATCTTTCAAAATATGCATTAGCTTTTTTTTCAAATTGTTAAATGTACACTTTAACCCACTGAAGTACTCAAAAATGGATTAACTAAAAGGGAATAAAGAATGAAAGGTCAGCCGATGCAATTTTCAAACTGAAAGAAGTATGATTTTTATCAATGCTAAATTCGCTCTATGAAAGAAAATGAAAGACCTATACAACCCTAATTCATCTTCATTTCACTATTTGAAGAGAAAGGAACATAGTAAGCATTTATTTCTGGCAGAAAATATAGCTGGCATCCCAAGCTCTCTTTTGCGACAACACGTGTAAAAAAATGTTTTAGCTAATTTTCATACATGTACGTGACCCCCCCCCCCCCCCNTTACATAGCAATGTACATTTTAAAGGGCTCCCAATGGATTTTATCCCAGATTTCTCTTTTTTAAAGATTAAAAAAAATTTCTTCAGGGAATGTATTTTCAGAATATTGTTGTCACTTCCATACATAACCGTGTCACAAAAGTCACGCGCGATCTCGAAGCACGTGAAAATTGGCGATAACTGGTACTCGACCAGTACAGCAAACTAATTTTTGCATGCAGAATTTTGCTTTAAGTCGAAGCGATCGACGGTTTGAACTAAAACGAATTACAGTAAAATTTACTGCGTGGAAGGTAAGGTGGGATGGTAACACAAGTACAAGGTTTGGACACCCATAGCCGGTTTAACCCTACTGCTGGCTTTTGTTAGTGCCGGTACCAAGTCCGGCTGTCCCCAGTTCCTGCCGTTGTCTACGTTTGTCTTTTGCTTGTACGTGTTTTTCCTGTGTAGTTCCCTGGCAGATTGTGGCATGTAACTATAATTTTCAGCCATTGTAGGTGTTTCCTCTTATCCATTTTTTCGCTCACCTGGCTATGCCAGGGTGAGCTTTTGTCATCACTATGCGTCCGTCGTCCGTCGTCTGTCCGTCCGTCAACAATTTAAAAAATCTTCTCCTCTGAAACCACTGGGCCAAATGTAAGCAAACTTGACTTGAATCATCACCAGGGTATGGCTTCTCAAAATTGTTTTCGATTAGTCGGCTGGTCAAACAACATTGTCGCCATTGCTAAAAATAGAACATAGGGGTAAATTACAGGTTTTGGCTAATAACTTGAAAACCGTTACAGATATCAAAACTCTGATAGGGTAAAAATGATCAGCATGGCAAGATCTACATGCCCTGCAATTTTGAAGAAAATCTGAAAGTCCATCTCGGAGTTATAGCCCTTTTTCCGTTAAATTTTCAAAATTTTTGCATTTTTTTATTTTTTATTTCAAAAAGTGTAACAGATAGAGGTCAAGTTGCAAAAATGTTCAGCATATCAAGATCTACCCACCCTGAAATTTTGAAGAAAATCCATAAACCCTTGTAGGAGTTATTGCCCTTTTTTCAACCGAATTTTTTAAATTTTCGTATTTTCATCTTTTATTTCTGAAACTATAGAAGATGAAGGTTAAGTGTAATTGATGAAATATTTGCCATGCTGTGGCGACTTCAAAACTAATGCTGAAAATTATTCCTTGACGCCATTTTCAATATGGCCACCAAAAAAGGCGGGAAAATTCAACATTGTCCGATTTCAATGAAATTTGGTTTTCAAATAGATATTGATGTTGCAACTTCAAATCTGGTGTTGAAAATTGTTCGTTGACCGCCATTTTTAAAATTAAGCCGCCAAAAAGGCGGGAAAATTCAACATTGTCCGATTGCAATGACATTTGGTTTCCAAATAGGTCTTGATGTCTCAACTTCAAAACTGATGTTAAAAATTGTTCGTTGACCGCCATTTCTAAAATGGCCGCCAAAACAGGCGGGAAATTTCAACATTGTCCTATATCAATGAATTTTTTTTGTCCAAATAGATATTGATGTTGCGACTTCAAAACCGATGTTGAAAATTGTTCGATGACCGCCATTTACAAAATGATGTCTCGATTTCAAAACTGGTGTCGAAAGTGGTCCTTAGCAAGAACGTTTGTTTGTCAAAAAGCCCAACAAAGAAATATAGTAAAACATGATCAGACTTTAAAAACAGTTCAAGATATTGGAGGTGTTCGAGCTACAAAAGTTTGAGAAACTGAAGATCAACTGTATAACTTACAATGTTTCCTTGATTAAGGCAACTGAAAGCCAGGTGAGCGATACAGGCTCCTGGGAGCCTCTGGTTACAAGATATATGGAATATAATAAATTAAAAACAAATATCCCAAAAATGAATACTGTTCAATGCATTTCATTGACATTGAAAAAAAATAAATCTCATATGATTTGATCACATATAAGTACTTGTGAAATGGTAATGTCCGACTTCTTGGGTCTTTCCTTATATTTGCTACAGATGTACTTATATACTTAATGAAATGAACTGTGAATAGAAAAAAGAAGGGGACCGAGGACTGTGTGAAAGAGACAACGACACAAAGGGAAGTAATAACAACACAAATCTGATATAAAATCATATTCACTACAACATATACCAGGAAGAAAAAACAATACAACGAATTTAATTATTTGAAAGAACAACACAAATTTCAAGAAAGAGCTAATAACCTGAACTCAATAAAACTCACAACAAAAAGTAGAACTTAGAATTTTTGATACCCTGAGCAATTTTGTATGCATTGCAATATAATCCGAAAGGAAGAATTCAATGCCATGTAATATAAAAAAAAGGAAAATGAATAAGGGTTATCAAAACAAATTAATTTATTTAAGAATGACGGTGAGGAACGTTGATTTTCATAGAATAGCAAAAACCTGGAAATGCAGTTACGTCATTTTTACTGGTTAAGTTGGAAAGGAAATTGATCTTTATTATGTTTAAGGCTTATTTAATGTTCAATAGTTATTATGGCTTTGCATTGGATTTTTTTTTAGATCAGTACAATTTCTGAAAATGTTACCATTGTTGAGGGGGTGGACGGTGGACAGGGTTAAGGGAGAAAGGAGAAAAGGGGCGGGAGAAGGGAGAGAAGGAGAGGGAGAAAAGAGAAGGGTATCCCCCTGTCCACCCCTCATTGTTACTGTTGTCGCCCTTGAAAAGGTAATGAGAACCTTGCTACCTGAATTTTGATTCTTTTATAGAACTGCCTCGACGATAAAGTAACTAGGGAAACTTATTCTCTGATTAAGTTGGTCAATTTTTACACATTCGGAGAATCGGCCTTAACCAATTTTAATTTTCTTTATATTTTATAGGCAGACCATGAAGGACTTATTGACGACAATAGTTTACAAACAACATTCCAAAACAACATGACACAAATAAATAATTTCTATGACTGTCTTTAAAACTTTTATATTCCAATCAGGGGAAACAAACAACACGTTAAGTCTTGTATTACCAAAGACAATAAGTTGTAATTACACAAATTGTGTAGACTAGCATTACGTGGTTATATGGAAATTAAATAGTACTTTTCACAAGTATTTTGTTTATGACAATCGATGAAAAAAAATAATCATTGCATGGCAAACAGAATCAATTTTGTATCTTGTTTGGCTATTATTGTGAATCAAGGATACAATAATGCAACTATCACCTCAATAGACAAACATCATCTAATGCACTTAAATTAATAAAAATATTCTCTTCTTATAGATACCCACCAGATACCAGAATCAAATCTCAAATACAATTCAAACAATCTTCATCCTTTGTCAATTTTGCCGTATTAACTTAAATTTATTAATATATGATATATTCAGGCTTAAGTAGACAGACAGCCTTGCAATTCATTTAAATCACTATTCATGAGATCTACCTCCACATAGCATTCACATGATTATTATATGCTTTAGATTAATTGAAATAAACTCCTTACCCGATTCTGTATTTTGATTCAAAAGAATAAGCAAACTCCAACTGTAGTAGTTTACCACTACACTTTGCCGATGTGACAGAACTGCATTGATGCTGAAAGAAGGTAAAACAAAACTTGGAAACAAAGTTGTCAAGATTCGAAATTCAAAAAGCAGAAAGACAAGGCAGGTACAAAATTACCGGACAATGATCCGGACTTGGTAGAGGCATTTCAAAAGAAATAGTTTGTTTTAACTAGTATTATGGCGCGTCAACTCAACNCCCCCCCCCCCCCCCCCCCCCGCCACTGCGATAGTCTCCTGTAGCAGCTAAACAGTAATTTCTATTGAAATGTCGAGGACAGTCATTAGAAATTTTCATCCGATTACTGAGTAAACAGTGAATTTTGAATTACAGCTCCGAAAGAAATCAAAATTCTTTCATAAGGGACTGGTATTTTTAAAGAACTTTTTGGTAACCATATGAGACAGCATGTACTGAAGCTTTGATTGGTAAAGCGGTTACGGAGATAGCTATGCCTACTGAAAAAGCTTACCTTGTTAGTGCTAGCTCTCCGAGAACGAATCAACTGAGAAACATATACTCCATATGCAAGAGAAGTTGGAATGTTACTGTCCTTGTTAGGGAAATTGATAATTTTGAAAATGGAAATCCTCCCTTTTTCGTAAATTTTAGTACACAGATAGAAATCTAGCGTTTTCTATTGTTTTTTTTAACTGACAATTCTGGAGAATATAATGATGGGATCCCTTTAGCAAAAAATGCGTTATAAACGGCAAAAATTTCATCAATGTATTTTTATTTGAGATTGAATGATCTAGAAACCTTTTATTTTATGAGCTTTGACAAATCCCTGAATAAATTCATTCTCGTAGGATTATAAGAACAGGTCTGCTAGTAGAGCAAATTTTGTGCCCATTGGTATACCAACTTGCTATGTAAAATTAAGCATACTGCACACCTGGTTTTCATCGTAGCACACTTCTCGTTTTTACATGATTTTTCAAAAAATGTAGATTTATAACGTATGCAATCATTTTTATAATCGGCAAAGGCCTTTTGAATGATACCTTAGATTCGTGATTTTAATATTTATCACCAGATAACGTGGTATAAAGTGTGGAAAAAATCACGAAATGAAATTTCGATTAACTTTGTATCAACGTATCTTGATTGTGTGAGCAACAACATTATTGTTTGTATGTAGTGTATGAATTTTGAATAAAAAAATACCGAAGTTACTGTTAATTTATTTTCTGCCAATGTGCATTTCTACAGTTTCAGTGCAGATCCAAACCAAAACGTTTGGAATATTTTTCGAAAGGATATGGAAGTCCATTAACCGAAAAACACGTTAAAGCTGATAGAGAGCAAACCATGAACCAAAATCATCTAAACCATCTAAATAGAAAAGCCAAAAATCAGCTAAGGACAGAGCTATGCATGAGGGAAATACTCCTTAGTTTTTTAACAAAATTTAGATATTGCAAGTTTCAATACAATCGGTTTTCGTTTCAGCACCGAAGAACTGATTACTTCATTTTTCACAGTTTTGGTATATTAAAACACAGAGAAAGGTGATAAAGACACATTCTAAGTTACAGCTAACATTTTGTCCAGTTGCAAAAATTTTAAAACACCAAAAATATATATTGAAAAAAAAATAATTGTACTGCATATATCACTTTCGCAATTAGTATTTATAATGAATGTTTTTGAAATGAATGTTTTTGTTAAGTAGACAATGTAAACAAGTTATCTTTCACTTTATCTGATATTAAAACGTATATCAATTGCCTATTTCGATTGCTAATCCACAAACACTTAGTTACAACAATATACAACGATACACTGAAAACCTACAAATTGCTTCATATATAACCAGGTGATTACTAATTGGTTTCTCAGAGGTTTTTTGAAGCGATAGATTTTCCACAAATTACAATACGAGTGCACACGTTTACCGTATATAAGTAATAATTCCTCTTTTTCATTGACCATTTAGGTATATATACATGCTACAGAGTTATTCTTGCAGGCAGAATTTTGTTTTAAAGTTTAAACGAGGAATGCAGTTTGAAATAAAAGGGATAACTAGAACAATGAAATTCCCGACGGGAATAACTAGAACAATGAAATTCCCGACGGGAATAACTAGAACAATTAAATTCCCGATGGGAATGGATGTAGCAAACAATGACGAAGCATATGGGATATTGTTTAAATCACAAAAGTTCTCTGAATAAAAATATAACTTGATGACTCAAGATTATCATAAATATATAGAATTGGATCATTTTTGCACAGTTGTGGTATTTTAAAACACAGAGAAAGGTGAAAACACGGTCTATTTTGTCCAGTTGCAAAATTTAAACACCAAAAGAATATATTGAAAAAAATAATTGTGCTGCATTTATCACTTTCACAATATTAATAATTGAAATGTGAATGATAAATATTTTTTCACCGTTGTTATCACCTGCATATACCACGTCCCATTTGTTTACACTGGTTGTCACATGTTGTATCACGTCACTATTTTGTGTATCCTTGTTATCATCTGTTGTTTCACGTCACATTGGTTATCAACAATTTGTTCCACGTCACTTTTTTGTTAGATAACATCTCCCGACTTGTTTGTAACCTTGTTATTACTTATTATATCACGTAGCTTTAATTTTTTGTGTATAACGCCACTTTTTTGTGTACCCTGGTTTTAACCTGTTGTATACGTCACATTTTTCGTGTAGCCTTGTTATCACCTGTAAGATCACGTCACAATTTTTGTGAACCCTAGTTATAACCTATTGTATCACTTCACTTTTTTGTGTACCCTGGTTATCATCTGTTGTATCACGTCATATTTTTCGTGTTGCCTGGTTATCACTTGTTATATCACGTCAAATGTTTTGTGTACCCTGGATATCACCTGTTGTATTACATCCCTTTGTTGGTTCAATTGGTTCCATAAGAAAAATCTATAGGATGAACGAAATATTCGTTTGACAGGATAGATTTGAATCGTTTAGGATTATTGTTTATTGGCATTTTCATTTATAGCTTTGCTGTTAATTCCTATTTTCAGGCTTTCCCTATAATTCCGGCCTTCAAAAGTATAGTATTCAATGGTAGGAAATTTGGATATCTGAACGTGACAAAAAAAAAAATCTCCAGAAGGAAGTATAAACGAACCGAAAGAAAACTATATGAATAAGTCAAAATTACTGCACTGCTTTCAAGAATGAGCTCATAACCAGAACCAAACCCAATTAGAATAACAACGATATTAAAACCTAAAGGGCAAATATGTGATTTGTATACATGAAGTCCGGGTGGAGAACATCGTCATAAAAAAATCTCGAGCTAAAATTCTAATTTATTATCTATTTTTATATAAAGTTTAGGCCATAGGCGGGTCAAAGAGCTTAATATTAATTTGTTTTGTATTTCATGGTTTTATATATGTTGGACAAAACTATGACTGTTATACAAAAATACAAAATAAAAAAGGAAAAAGTGTCAAAATTTTGTTAATTAGAATACGTAAAACTATTGTCTTACCTGAAAACACGTCAATCCGGTTTAATTAACAACTACTGATATTTAAGAACTTGAGAATTGAGATGCATATACACCCACGTGTAGTTGTCCACACAAATAGTTCATCACGACAGCTGTTCAAGAATTTTATGTCCCAAATAATATCTGTTAAAATGTTTACATACCATGTAAAATAATTTCCATCTATATTGATTCAAACACATGCTTAAGTAGATCCTTTGTCCCAGTGGATATCCATAGTTTGTTATTGTCGAGATACAAATAGATAATCTGTAATTAATACGATGATGATAAATGTTGCAACAAAATGGTTTTTACAGGTAGCGATTCTGCTCACTTTACTACCTTGGACTATTATCAGTTTCAGGCAGCTCCAAGGTGCTGATGGAGTTTTTATTATCCTCTAATTTTTTCCATGATTAAAGGTAGCTATTAATTAGCATTTCATTTTTCATTACCATGTTTTCATCCGTTTTTTCACGTTTAGTATCTCATTAAACTGTTAAAGTGCGACATGTTTATGATATATAATTTGAAGTTTCAATAATTTTTATGATTATATTTTATGATTATGTATAGAATGTACAAAACGTTTTTTTTTAATTCGCTTATTTAAAGAAAAAAAATCCATACTCCAATCAAGTTATAAAAAGACAAAACTAATATTTATACAACTGGTTTGTTTTCTAAACCAAGCATTCTGACACCGAGCGTCCTATACAACCTAAATACTAACGAATCTTAACGTTTTATTATAAGTTGTACATTACTGGCAGCGCGATTGTATTTTATAAAATTAAACGATAATTAATATACTTGGGGCAGTCGTCATAATCAATATTTCTTAATTAACTAGCTCTCAGAAGAAGTTTCCTACAATCGCGTGTCTGAAATATAAACGAAATGTTAACCAGCATGATACTTATAAACACAGATATACAAATATTACTGATAGTATAAGAGATGCTGATAAAACGTTTAATTCTACTGCAGATCTACCGAAACAAATCATTTGAACATATACTATTGATTTATCAAATGTTAGAGGTATACTTTGAATCTGGAGGTGGGTCATGTAGTGGTGTGAAATATTAGATATCTAAGTATGAGGAAACTGAAAATCTACAGACAAAAATACAATGACAATATAGAATAACAACCACAAAACAAATAAACTTGCAATAATTGACCTCACAAATTAAACTGTGTCTTTCCATAAAAAACCTGTGTTAATTATAAGGTGATTAGAATTTGCAGAAAAGGTCATAAAAAGCTCCATCCGTGCCGAGAAAAACCCCCAACTTTAGCTTTACATAACTCCTGGTTGGATAGATTTTACGGCAATTATCTCTGTTGTTGGTCAGTGCTTCATGCTCAATTTATAACATCTTAAATCAGATTGAAAGTTCAGTTATTCTTTTGCAAAATCTCTCCGCCCTTAACTATTTGGAACTGCAGTCCCAGTGTGAAAAATACTAAAACGAATGATTCAGTTCTACAATTAAACAAATTCGGGACATCCATTTGATCGTCCTTCGAATAAAGTTCCTTTTTATTTAGTTTATCACTTCATTTTGTTGTTCTTATATGATTCCTCCTTTTGTTTAAGTATGTTTTTGGGCTTGACTGAAAGAAGGGACGTTGAAAAAAAATGAAAATGATATAGAATTTGATTTGAATAGAGTGATTTGGTGAGGTGCAAAAAGGGGAATATTCCTGTTTTCGGAAGACCAGTTTTATCACTGGTGAAACTTACGTCTTTTTGAAGTTGAATAAAAAAATCCCGGCGAAAGAATTTTCTACATTTTTATTTCTTATTCTAAAATCTAAGAACAAGTTTAAATATGCAAAATTACATTTGGTTGGTATAGGCGCATTTTGTTTCAAAATTCAATTTCAAAGCATTTTTTAATTTCAAAGGTCGTTTAAAATAGCAATCAGGGCAAAATAACGCTTTATTACGTGAATAACGATGTGTGAAAATTGAACAGTACCATAAACCAATTATTATAGTAATGACTGTGTAAATTACAAAGGTTGGTTTTCAAGTCGTTCTGTCTTGGCATGTTACACGACTTTCATGTTCATAATGTATCTCTTTTTACGAAAAGTAAAGTCAATGGTTTTCTTTCAAATATTTTGATTCCTATCTGCAAATAGAAGACATCAGTACGATCCAGCACCCTTGGATAATGCAGAATATGGATGTAGCGATGAATTTCTCTCAAACCGGCGCCAGGGGTCGTCTTGAACTTACTATGAGGAAGGAGCAAAGCATAATGTTTAGGCCCTCATGGTGAACAATAATAACAGTGTTGTTTCATTGCGTGTTTTTACTACTTATTTGTAGAGGCTTAATCGCATATGCATTTACTCCACATCATTAGATTGTTGATTTACAGGACTATCTAACCCTTTCGGAGCACCTGATGTCACTCTAGGATTAATGGTAGTTCACACAGTGAGAGTCTTGGTTTTGATATGAAATCCCTTTACTTAAGAATTTTCAAAATATGATAAATAAAAAATGTCTTTGTGCATAATAAAATAATTCTGATAGCGATGAAATTAAGGTTTAGCAAAAATAAAATCACCGAATCTATGACATCTTCATATATATCGCTATTACAAATTTGATATAAATAAATGCATTCTTTCCACTTTTCATCACTCTTACAATGGGGGGGGGGTGCCAATTGGATATGATATGAGATTTCGCCGAGCGGAGCGAGACGCGAAAATTTTTTGGGGTATTTCTTAATAAAACATCAGGATATTCATTAAAAAATATATGATTGTCCAGTAGAACGGGGGGCTCCAACCCCCGGAACCCCTCCTCTGGATCCGCCAATGCATATGACCTTTGTGCCTTACATTTACATATTATAGTATTAAGTTTACCATCTTTGGGAAGTTAAAGAAACAGATATAAATCGTTTAAGCCGGTAATCTGGTTGTCTGTAATATTTATTATATGTACTGTCCACTTGACTTGGAAATATAGTAATGATGGACATATAGGTTATTGCGCAAAGTAACATGAAAATCCAAAACGTGAAGTTTCAGAGGTAAGATTGAAAACGAACTAAGCGTCTGTCGAAATTCAAAAAAAATCAAATCGTTCAGATTTATTAAGCTAATTTTATGTATTTGTTTATAGAATCTGTGTGGACCTTGATAAATTTAGTTAGATTTGTTTTAGACTCGAATTCAATTTGTTGAGGTCTTTTTTATGTCTTAATATATAACTGCTTAGGAAATGCTTAGTGTTACATTGTATCCGTACTCGCAATATATTAGTACTGCTCTATATTACAGAAAATGAATTCAATAAATTTGATTGAGAAGTGACCAATTCTTCTCCCTTATATGAAAAAATATCCATGCATTGTCGATTCAACCAATGCGTTATGATCTTCATTCCTCTCTGATTCAACGATCGTATCGCTAATTCAAAACTTGATCAAGTTTTCATATAAACATAATCAGGTTATTTTGAAGTTAAAAAAAAATGTGATGCTAATACAACTAGTTTAAAATGAAAGTTTCCCATGCATGTGAAATCAGAATCACCTAGATTCAGCGCGTTATTTGTAACCGATATAAAGGCATACAATGTAAGTCTAAGTATCGCCCCAGTGGATTTTTTTTGGTCGGGCAACGGATGATAGCTGTTGTAAGACCAGTTTGTCAGTTAATTTTATGTTTGTTGATGATCCCGCATACATGGGTATCAAAAACATGGATGTAGTGTTGCTTGACATTTATCAATGAATTCCGCTCAAACCGGTGCTATTGGCCGTGTTGAACTTACTATGGGTTATGAATACAGCTCATTGATGAAGGCCTCATGGTGACTTCAAGGTGAAGAACAACAGTAAAAGCGTGGATCCATTCCTTGCTTTTACCATGTATTTGTAGAGACTTTGTCTCATGTGCATTTACGCCATATCCTTCCATTGTTAATTCGTAAATTAAAAGGTAGATAGACACTGTTGCGCTGCGCAATTCAAGTGCGCATTTGACAAATAAAGGTTTGATTTTCGGACCGGAACAATAATTTGACAGCTTTTTCTTTGTGACGTTATAATTAATTGACACATGCAAACGTCATATATTTACTTCCCTTTTCCCGTAAATAATGATTAATCCGGCACTTCGTAAAATATCTCCGTTAAATACATGTTTGCCTTGTAAACAATAGATCATATCATAAACTATCAATTTACAAAAATATATAAAATTCTCGTGGATGAAAGGTTCATTTCTATTAAGCTGAAAGTTGACATTCCATATTGTCCTCGTGCATTCTTTGTAAATTTAGGTATAAAATGGCTAAAAATGAGCAAACATTGACCACAATTCCAGAAAAAAACAAGCCCGGTGACCCATACCCTTTATTACAGATTTCAGGTTGGTAGGATTTGATCTTCAACTGAGCCGACTCGTAGCAAATTCTCATGTGTCTATCTACTTTAATTTCCTCTGTGCAAACCATTGGAAAACATGTCCTCCTTATTTTACAAAAAGCGCTTTCTTCTGACTCTTGTCTTCTTAATATCGGATTTGACAAGGACTACAACTGTCTGGTGATATTTGTCTACAAACCGTTTCCTAATGACAGTATTCGACAGTTATTCGAGTTCGATTCGATTTACGTTCGTTGTCTCCAGAGATCATTGTCCGTTAAATTTATTTCATGTAACACGTCATTATCAACGTAATTACAGACTGCATTTTATTATCCTGTTTTTGCAGACTACATATGTATCTGTTATTTTAATGGAAGGTTTGAAGACAATAATGCGATTAGATTTAAAGGATTTACGTAAGTATAATCATTTCAATGGAATCAAAAGTCATGTTGTTTCCAAAACTAGTATTTATACAAATTTGGTTGAAAACGACCAGGATTATGTCTGCATGTTGAGTCATTTAATTTATTTTATATCTTTTACATGCAAGTGTTGAAATTTGAGAGAATTGTGAGAGATTTCGAAAAGCATGGCTTTGAATTATACACAGTACGATGGAATCGATTTAAAATCAAAAGTTTATGGAACTTGTACGCTTGAATGTATTCGTTAGGAATCACTCGTTAACTTTGGAAATACAGATTAGTACCCTTGTGTGTTGTGCTTTACCTGTAGAAATTTTGGTAATCGTGTACAAAAAAAAATAAAATAAACAGGGTAGAAAAGGTTATTGAACTACAATCTTTAAATAACAAGGAAAGCGTTATCCCATTGCTTGGTTCTACCAGTTTTTTTTTAGATATTTTGTCTCATTGCATTTACTCTATATTGTTTTAAATGTTTATTTATGACTGAAGTTTGGCTCTCGTACAGTGTGGAGTCCGTTAAAAAGAGATGTAAGTTAGTTATGGTGTACTTGTTCTTAAGGGAATTTAAAATATATAATCAAACTTTAAAAATTTACATTTCATATATTTTTTTTTGTAATTTCCAAATGTTCTTTTGACCAACTACAAAAATGTATTTACAGTGCCCATGAGTCACTTTTTAATAAATCCAAGTTTTTATAATTGAATTGATGAGTGCCCTGTGTTATGTTTTAATTGCCCACTAGATTGAACACTAGTATGCTTGACAGTGATTGTATTAACACTTCGCTGGTTAATCTTATGAATTTTTTGTAGACCACAACATCCATGTGTTAAAGGGAACATGAATGTAGTTATGTTCAGATTTAATCAATGAATTCCACTCAAACCGCGACTAGGGACCGTCTTGAGTTTATTGTGAAGTTTGCCGGAGCAAAGCACATTGTTGAAGGCCACATGGTGACTTCTAGATGAAGAACAACAATAAAACTTTCCATTGCTTGCTTCTACCATGTATGTGTAAAGATTTTGTCTCATGCGAATTGACACTATATCCTTTCATTGTTTATTGAATATTTGGATTACTAATTGAATATTTGGATTACTAATTGAATATTTGGATTACTAATTGAATATTTGGATTACTAATTGAATAGTTTATAATATTGACTAATCCTGATACTAATACTTATAGGTTTGATTATTGAAAAGTTTGAAATAATGAAATGAAACGGGGTGTTTGGCACGCCATAAAACCGGAGTTACTTCGGTATTTTGTTATTTAACCAAACATTTCTTATAAAATGCCTGAAATGACAATTGTAATTTCCAAATTATTAATTTCCCCAACTTGGACAGTAATATTCCATCGTCTGCTTTTGGATTGTATGTTTTACAGTTGATTCGTTAAACGGGCTAGCACAGATTATACAGACTTTCTTATTAGACATACTGATCTCCGTGACCTTCTTATTAATCAAGGCTTCTAAAAATTCTGTATCTTACGATCGTTAAAAAGTTCTTAAATAGATATCAGTAACTTTTGAAAAAGTTTGAGGTTTTGGTCCGAAATCTAATTCAAGATTCTTTTTTACTTAGTACTGGGATGATCATTTCTTTTTACTGTCTACGACCTTTCAATAGCAATTGTTGTTGAGTTGCTACCGGACACTACCGCAATGGAAGGCGAAGTTTGGCGTGCAATAAAACCAGTTTAACCCATCCTTTCTTTTGAAATGTCTGTACCAAGTCAGGACCATTGAGGTCGACAATTTTTCCGGTGGTTTCCACCTGGTTTGTCTTTTCAATATAGCAAAGATAACAGGAAACACCTACAATGGCCGGAAATCACAATCATATGTCAAAATCTACTAGGGAACTGTACAAGAAAAACAATAAAAAGTACAAAAGACAAAAGTAGACAATGATAGGAACCCGTGATAGCCGAAATCGGTACCGGCACTAGCAAGAGCTAGCGGTAGGGTTAAACCAGTTTATGGGTACCCAATCCCCCCTTTTCCTTTCCTCTATAGTATATACAAATAATTTAGAAAGATAAGTCAAGGAGTGCTCGCCGCTAAACTACCGGCTATTTCAAGGAGCCTAGTATGCTTTTAAAACATTGTCGCACTACGGAAAAAAACCTCAAATTCAAAACTTCCCGAAGGGTTTGGTAAAACTCATCATGGATTTCAGTAGACATCGCAGTATCAGTGAGAGGCCAGCATACCTGTAAAATTTTCAGGTCTTTGGATCCGAACGCCAGTTTTTCTGGATTTCTTTTAGCAGTTTTTGACATTTTTTAACAACATTTCCATAAAAACGAGGGTGAGAAATGCCCATAGTAATAAGCTGTTTGCGAGTACATGTAACACCGTATTTAGATATCAAATGTTCATATCTTCTACAAAACTTCTTAAATATGTTCAACAATTTATGAAATCAATAACCTCGTTGTAAAAGTTTGGATGTGATGATTACGTACATTTAAGTCGTGCGAATCGTACTAGTCGAGATATATACACCTCGTATAATGGAGCTACAGGAACATCGCCGTAAAGGAAATGGAAATTAGTAATAGTGATATCAAAATTATCCCTGTTATCATAAATTTTAGTTTCAATTTGACCAGAGTCAACGATGACAGTAAGATCTAGAAATGGGCAGTATTTAGAATCATATTTTTCCTTATTAAGTTTTTTTTTCAGTTCTGGTGGGCATAGTCTAACAACTTAGGATTGTCAATAGTAAGGATATCGTCGATGTACCTGCTGTTATCATTGATCACTGTTTTGTACGGTTCCATTTTGTCGTTTTTTCCATAAAGTCCCGTTCGTATCAGAACCGAAAAAGATCTGCAACGAGAGGTGCACAGTTTGAACCTATCTGTCTCATGGACTTCCGCTCTTGACAACTCTGTTCCGTAATTTTGTTATTACCCCATGTCCGTATAAAATATCGAACATTTAAACTAAGGTCATTTACATACGACTAATCACAAACATTCATTTTTGCAGCACAGCAAAAAATAATTCACATTACATTTCTTTAATTTTCCAGCTTTTTATATATTTGCACGAGGTATTGGCCTTATACCTGCTTATTCTTTTGAAAATTATGAGGTCAAATGATGAAATCTTCTGAAAACAAAAAGTTGGAAATATATTGCCAAAATATAACATGATAAGATCAGCAATACTTGCAATTCTTGGATAACAACTGTTGCATTTAAAGCATAAAGTAACATATTGCTGTTCCATTAAAATTGTAGGAAAAGATTGTATTTATAAGGCGCTAATATTTAAGCTTACCTTTCAGTAATAAAGTCAACTGCACCAGCAAAATAAAAGTTACTAGTCTTAGGAAAGTTTAACAAATAACAAAGTGCCATAGTTCCCTTTAATTCATTTCCTTTCGATGACCTTTCGACAATTTATATATCTTCAGTGGATATTAAATCATAATATTGAGGGCAAGAGACCTAAAGATTATTTAGTCGGTTAGAAAATAAAAGAAACAAAACATATGGAAATCCCAAATTATCTCAGGTCTGAACTCACCTCTAGTTGAAGACCCTCAGGCGACATCAAGATGTAGACAGGAATAAAAGCCCTGTCCTTGATAAACTGGAGTTTTCTATGTATCGTGTGCGTTTTTGTAACATGTACATTCACTCCATATCCTTTCATTTTTGCTATTTGCATGAGGAAAACCTTCATTATTTTTCGATGAAATAAAAAAAAAAAGATAATGCGAGTTTTCAAACAAAAATCGGTTTCGGACCAGTGTCGAAGTACTAACTTCTTTGTTAGTACATCATGAATGGTGCAATATTTGAAGTTCTTTTACAACTGGACATCTAGATTTTGTGTTAGAGTTCAATGAGCAATATATATTGTTTTTGTAAAAAAAAAACGTCAAATTTAGGGGTTAAATCTGTTCATGCTTTATTTTTTGAGGCCATTGCATCAGTTCTGTTTGTTGCGTCATCTTGGTTTTGTTGTCCTTTGGTGTATGATCCTTATATGTTATACGGGAATCTTCACAGGGGATACGGGTTCATATTCCCTGTCTGTGTTTTATATCCCCTGAGTCGTCAGGCGAATCATTTCCTTTATAGTTTTTAAGTCAAAAGACAAAACGTACTAATCTAGTGACAGAAAAAAAAAGATTAATACAATCTTACACCATTGAAAGTGCAAAATCGAGAAATCTCAGACACCAAAGGGTAAGATTTTAATATTTCTCTGACGAGTTAGAGAAACATTGAAAAGCTTACCCGAGGGTGTCTGAGATTTCTAGATTTTGCATTTTCAACGGTGTTTGATTGTTTTTCTCACGATTTTTGTACCGCCAGACTATAGTTGACGTTCCTAGTATCTTAGCAACTAACCATGACGTCAATAACGTCATAATGTATTTCTCACGTGAAATTCTTATCTCACCCGTTGGTTGTGACAATATGAATCTAATATGGGTGGGTGTGCGAGACAAGGAAATCTCACACACCCAAGGGCAAGATTAAGGTTGTCTCTGACGAGGCTTCGCCGAGTCAGAGACTACATAATCTTGTCCGAGGGTGTGTGAGATTTCCTTTGTCTCGCACACATACCCGTGTTTGATTTGTTTTCTCACCCTGCCAACACGAAAGGGCAGTTGCTCATTTTGACATTGGACATCATGTTTTGTACTACCAAGCATATGCGTTGGATTTCTGTTATACATTACACAATTATTTACTTGGCTTACTGTGGCTTGTCATTTGTGTTTACTTATACACTGAAATCGTTGATCTGAAATTTGACCTTCCCGACTTTTGTTTACTTACGGGAGTTACGTCCCATTTTATGACGTCATAAGATTCAAGCGCGATTTTTGAATGTTGAGTATAACGTTATTTTAGAATTATCTGGTACATATAATAGGTGTCAAGAGTTAAAGACAGTTTTATAAGTCGACGTTGTTTGAAAATGTGCTTATCTAAAAATAAAAAACAGGAAGACAAGTGCATTATGAATGCCAAGCAGATACAAAACCGCGGGAAAAAGATCGTGTAAGTGTTCTCACCCAGGCGGTTGGGTGAGACGGAAAATGGGTGGGTGAGACGGAAAAATCTCACACAGCCATTGGCTACATAGAAAGCACTACAGGTAGGGTGAGAAAAGGATATCTCAAACGACAAAAAATAGGTACTGGCTTGTCTCAAATGTGAGAAAAAATGATTAAACAATTTGAATCCTTGGCTTTATTTTCTCTTTTTGATATAAATTTATTTGGTGTTCCGAATATAAATGGCCTTCTGCAAAAATAAATTTACATCTTTTTGTCTATATTTTTATTGTTTAAGGTAGATCGCAATTCAATTTGAAAAATATAGAGTCGAATACGGGTTTGTTTTATTTTGTGGCCGGAATAGTCATTTGACAGATTTTGTGGCGTCATAATTGATTGACTAATGTGAAACGTCATATTTCGTCGACTTTGTTTCGAATAGACTATATCCGAGCTCTAGTATCAGGATCTACCAGACAACGTCACAGTATATAAAAAATACGTCATAAAGCCTTAAACGTCATGAAGCTTTGCTGTTGACGTACATTCTTGGTCACATGGGGCGGACACGTTTATGACGTAGGGCAAACAACAGCTGGTGAATCTAAATACCAGAACACGGATATGGTCTATTAACTGCCTTTCCCCGTTAATAATGTTCATTACGGTAATTTTGTAAAATATCTCCGTTAAAACCATGGTGAGCTATACATTTTTTCGCCTTTTCCCGTAGTTGAGATTATAAACGATATATTAACAAAAAATTCTCATGGATAAAAGGTTCATTTCTGTTTAGTTAAAGATTGCCTTTTCCATATTTTCCTCGTACATTCTATGTAAATTTTGGTGATAAAATTGGCCCAAAATGAATTAACTTCGACCTTGATTCTACAAAAAAACAAGCATGGTGACCCACACCCTTTTTGTGGATTTCAAGTGTGTAGGATGGGATCTCCAATTGTGCCGATTTATAACAAAATCGCATGGACGTGAATATTACTGTTTATCTACCTTAAAGCATAATTTTAGTGGGTACATTATAGAAATCATTGGTATATTTGATAAAACTAGACAAAATTCTGTTTCGTTTTAATAATTTTAATTAAAAGGCTCGATGGGCAGAGGTAAAAAGCCCACTTAAGAGTGTATGAGTCTCAGAAAATTAATTAGAAAACTCAAGATGTCAAAATTATGGCTAGAAACAGTTCTTTTTCGAGCCTTCCTTCATTTTCCATTAGCTGCTGATGTGCCTTAAAATATATGAAAATATGATAGTCGATAAAACTTTAGTGCATTGTCTATTTTAAGCATTTGAGAGTGACCTATGACCAAGAAAATATGATCGATGTGCAAAAATATTGAATGGAGAAAACCAAAGGATACTCATTGGCTTCTGAAAACTGAAGCTCATTTCTAAGAAAAACCTATAACGGCTAAAAACGATTATTTATTTTGTTTGCACCTTTTAAACATACATGTATATCCAAAAGTTAAAATTAACAAAAGTAAACGTATACTGAGGGTACCTAACTTTATGTGTCAGTTGGTAATGGGACTGGAGCTGGCATGTCAGTTAACTACTAGTAGTCTTTTGTGATTTCATGTTTATGTCCGTATATTTAGTTCTTTCAGTTTCATTTTCACAAGTGACTCAGTCCTGTTTCTAACTGAAGTTTACTGTTGTTACGATTGTTTTTTGGATTTATCACATTGGCTATAGGGGAAAGGTTTGGGCCCAATAAAACGAGTTTAACCCCGCCGCAGCAGGTTTGCGCCTGTCCTAAGTCAGGAAATTTATTTAGCTTTTGTGTGTCTTGTCTGTTTCTAGTTAGTTTACTTTATGTCTATAAGACTTTATTTCGCTGAACTTGATTACTTTTTATTTAGGGGCCGACTCCGACCTGCCGTTGGATGTGGGTTTCCTCACCGTTCATTGAAGATCCTATGGTGGCTTTGAGTTGTTATTACTCCACTTTGGGTCGTCGTTGTCTCTTTGACACATTCCCTGTTTCCCTTTTATTTTCTATGTCTATAAAATTTCATCTCCAGTGATAAGTTTAGAAAGATTTAGTTACTCTAACAGAGTGCAGAGTACAAAAATGAACTCTGTGATATAGCAAAATTACTTTGGTTGAGCTTTTCTGGAGATCGGTTAGGTTGATGACTGCTTTCATGTTAATGGTACAAACAATGATGTACTGTTCGCGTTATATTCTGTCACAGCTCCTTTAGTGTAATTTTCAGACTTCTAAATGGAGGATTTTATCTTTAATGCACTTTATTTTATTAATAAAACATCGAACTCTATGTATCCTACTCAAAGCTCTTTTTCCACTTTCAAATGGTAAGCAGGAGTCAACGGACTAGTGTCCAGCTAAAGGCCTTTGTATAGTTCGGCTGAAAACAAAACGAAGAAATGTGCTCAAACGCACTAACAAAATGTTTGCAAATGAAACAGAAAAAGTGCGCAAATTGAATAAAAATGTGCGCAAATGAAATAAAAAATGTGCGGAAAAGATATGCGAAAGTGCGCAAATGAAATGCACCGCCTAAAACAATGATATCATTTAATAATCAGGAGTTTTTGATCAATAGTAATCTCACAAAAAATTAAATAAATGATGTGTTAAGCAACCTAAAATTTATATTTTAAGTGTAATATTAAGGATACAAAGTTATGATGATAGTAAACAAAATTTAATTGTTTACTTGTTTCGTTGATGAACATTTGAATTTCATAGTAACACCCAATGACTTTTTTCAAAGGGCAATGTTGGCCGCCGAGTTCTCAACAATTACTATTATACTTTTTAAAAGAATGTCAAACATACAACTTGAACATTTATTTTTAAGAACCTTTTATGAAGTATTTCTTGATATTGGGCTATTTTGTCGCAGGATTTCACATGTGTTGCTATTACATAATCAATGAAGGGGATATAGAGTAAATGCTCACGAGACAGAGTCCCTATAAACACATGGCAAAATCAAGCAATGGAACAACGTTTTTATAGTTTTTCTTCATCTTGAAGTCACCATGAGGCCTTCAACAATAAGCTTTTTGCTCATACCTCATATTAAGTTCAAGACGGCCCATAGCACCGGTTTGAGCGGAATTCATTGCTAGATGTCAAGCAACGCTATATCCATCTTTTTTCATATCGTGGATGCGGGATCGTCAAAAAAAAAACATAAAATTAACTGACAAAGTGTTCTTAAAGTCGCTGTCATCCGTTGCCCGTCAAAAATACCAACAGAAGACAACCACAATAAATAAAAAATCACAGGGCGCTCATCGAGTCAATCGTAAGAGTACTTGGCATATTAAAATCCTGAGATATGGACACAATAAACAGTTGGTCAGAATAATATATTGATATTACAAAAAAATAAAAAATGCCAAAATTTTAAAGTATGATAGTGTATCGATATGAGAAATTCTCTAAAGAACAAGTACACCATAATTGAAATGTATAGAGAGCATGCGCTGTTTTTGTCTGTTCAGATTAAATGATAACATTTATACATTTTACCAGCAGACTAGGCTCCTTGAGCTAGCTGGCAATTTAGCGACGAGTACTCCTTGACCCATCTTTCAAAATACTTTTCCTTTTCAAGATTGTGGTCATGGAGTTAGTAGTCTACCTGTTTTGGGTTTTATTCGTTATTATACTATAGGGAAACGGGGCAGAGATAGGGGAGGTTTGGGTACCCATAAACCGGTTTAACCCTACCGCTGGCTTTTGCTAGTGCCGGCACCAAGTCCGGCTGTCCCGAGTTCCTATCGTTATTTACGTTTGTCTTTGTTTTTTTATTGTGGGTTTTCTCTTGTGCAGTTCCTTGTTTCATTGTGGAATGTGATTGTTTTTCGCTCATTGTAGATGTTTCCTGTTATTTTTTATTATATGTACACATTCTTACAAAACTGCATATTTGCTAGGTATGATATTACTCCCATTTAATCTAAACTTTGTTCTGTCTTACCAATGATTCTGTGGTGAATTGAAATGAAAGGAGCAGTTTTTGCAACTGATTTAGTTTTGTTTATTATGGAGTCAGTATTTACAGAAAATTTAGGAGTCAACCAGGCCAATTACTAAATGTGTTCTGCAGAACAAACTGTTTGTGTTTCACGGATCGGCACCATAATGGTAGTCAAGGTAGCTTTTCAAACATAAACATTGGTTCAGTCTGTGTCAGTTATTTGAAGCGTTTTTTTTTAGAAAAAAAAAGATCAGTAAGATACTATAATTTTATGGACGAGATTTTTCAAAATAAAGATAAAACTTGTTCAATTCTTTTATCTCATCTTCCGTTATAAAGATGATATTTTGCCACTAAACAACCCTCGCTTGGGAGATTTTCTTCATCTATTTTATAAAAAAAACCTCGAAATTAAGGATACTATAGACACTTTAACATCAGCTTTATTCATTAACATCCATCTTGAATTGACAACAGAGGTATTTTACAAATTAATCCGTATGATAAACGCGATGACTTCACTTCTATGATTGTCAACTTCCTTTCTTGTGTAGCAACATTCCAACAGCCACGGCATATGGAGTTTACATCTCCCAACTCATTTGATACTTAAGGGCCTGTGTTCGATATATTGCCTTCCTTGATAGAGTCAAGTTTCTCACAAATAGGCTACTTTAACAAGGCAATGAGTCTACATCGCGATTTTGTGGACCGCTTCGGGATATCTGTTTCTCAGATGACAACAGATATTTCCCCTTTAAAAGTTTAGACTGTTGTTGCTATATCGGATTTTACATTTCAAATACTGAAGATGCCACATAAGAAGCAGGAGATGCTTACTCTACCGGTGCAACTGATCTCACGCATGGTTTCATTAATTTGAATCCGTGTTGTTCATTGGTATGTGTGTTTTCGTTTTTTTCTTTTCTGTTCTGTACTTGTGCAATGTCTTTATATCTTTGTCTTTACGATTTTGTCATTGTCTTTTGATAATTATTTTTGGACTGATGGTAATGTTCTCACTTACTTTTCTGTATAATTTTGGATAAATTAAGAAATTTGTAGTTTAAAAGCTACAATCACTTCAACAAAAAGCTAGAATTTTGTAATGGAAAATCCTTATATGCGCAAGTTAATAATATGAAGCCATATTTTCACTTTGTGTTTAAATCATTCATTCTCTATAATGACAAATAAGAAAATTTTATACAAGCATACAATGATTTCTGTTTAACGGAGCAAATTTTAACGACATTGGATATGAATGTCTTCATATTAATCCTTCGAAAACATGTGGTTTTACATAAAATGTGTTAAAAAAGTGACCGAATACTTCTTTTTACATCTTTTCAAGCGGTGCCATTGTGAATGTTAATTACGTTGATGAATATCTTTATTTTCAGTATTTAATGTTGCAGACTGCATTGAACAAATGACTTTATTATCTCTTCCTATGCAATTACATTTGTGTATATGCATTTCTGCACTTGCACATTAGTAATCATTTACAATTTGCATTTTATCCACTGAGACTAAACTTGAAATCAAAGTTTAACAACCGTTTGTTTAAATATCATTATTGACGTTTCTTGCATGGTGTTAAATCTATGTCTTTGAATATAATCCAGTACAAATGACTTTCCATCTCCCAATATAAATCACATGCCAACAACGGGAACTTTAACACTATCTATAATGCTAAAATCTCCGGAAATAATAAATCACAGTTGAGACAACATCAGACGTAAATTCCATGACGCTATTCAACGCAGAAAATACCGTTCGATGTCAACTAAAATGCATTTGAACTGCGTAAATGCTTTGCTGAATCTTTTATACCAGTTTAAAGAGAAAACAAATTTCGTGATAAAACAAAAACATATAGAGATGCAACAAAAACAAGAGGTTCACCTGAGCCTGTATTGCTCACCTGGTAACCGTCAGTTTCTGGGCAAAATTTTAACATAAGTAATCAATGAGTAAAAAGTATGCCTCATTATATGCCACATCGTCACAGTAACCCAATTTTGCCTGGATGCTGACCTACAATCAGAGGTGTATGCGGTAGATTATCCTTATACACGCATCTTCAGTAACTGAGACCTGGACTGATCCAAAAACTAGAATGAAAGGTCAAAGTGACCCTATTTTTGCTGGAAGTGTATTTACCTCCAAAGATGTAGCTACATGCAAGGTTAATGGTCCTACCATGTACAGTTACTGAGATATGAACTCAGTGTAAACCTGAATGTAAGTCAATCATGCAGAAAATATAGGTCAAAGTGATCTTATTTTGCCTGGATGCTGACCTACCATAAAAGATGCATGCTCATGAAAGGTAAGATAAGGTACAATGTACAATTACGGAGATATGAACTTGGACCTTAAATTTAATGAAATCAAACAAGCGGAAAATATGTGTCAAGGAAAAATACTTTCCTTGGAAGATGCAAGATAACCGAAGACACATCAGTATGCAAAGTTTAATGACCCCATCCTTCATAGCTGCCAAGATTTATACCTTAATGCAAACAGAGACACGCACCAGGACATGGGTGCTGGGGTACTCCAATGCTCCCTCAACTTCATTGTGGCGAACTAAAAAGCGAAACACCCAATTGTGGCTGCAAAATTCTAGTGAAAGAAGGCCAAATTACTCCTGAATGACGACTTAGATTTGCCTAAAATTTGCAGACTAGATAGAGCTAGACATAGCAAATGTTTTATCAATTTACACTTGACCTCCATCTATTATAGTTATGAAAATAAATGATAAGAATGTACAAATTTTGATGAAAAAGAGGCAATTACTCATCCATGGGTTTAGGTATTTCTTTCAAAATAGAACGGTAGGTAGATATGGCAAATATTTTATCAACATACACCTCTATCATTTATAGTTGTGGAAATATATACCGAAAAATGTAAAAATTGTAAAATGTTGGTAAATAAAGGATAATAACTCCTGCATGGTATTTGAAATTTCTTTCAAAATTGCAGAGTAGGTAGATCTCCGCATGGCATGCAGTTTATTAATTTATGCTTGATCCCTATCATTTAAAGTTTTTGAAATAAATAATTCAAAACATAAATATTGTAAAATTTTGGTGAATTAAGGACAAGTATTACAACGGTTAGGGAATTTCTTTCAAAATTAAAAATAGGAAGATCTTGACATGCCAAACATTTTATCAGTTCATATTTGACCTCTATCATTTATAGTTTTGGAAATTAATGACGAAAAACGTAAAAATTGTAAAATTTCCATAATTAAAGGGCAATAACCCCTACATAGGTTTCAGAATTTCTTTCAAAATTGCAGAGAAAGTAGATCTTAAAAGGCAAATATTTTATCAATTTACACTTTACCTTTATCTTTTATAGTTTTGGGAAAATAAAGTAAAAAAATTTGAAAATTTTGAAAATTCGGTGAAAGAAGGTAATAGCCAATTCATAGTCTTTTGGATTTTCCCCAAAATTGCAGGCTAGGTATATATTGACATGCCAACATTTCATTATTTTACTTTGGACCTCTATCGTTTATTGTTTCGGAAATAAATGACGAAAAACGTAAAATTGTAAAATTTTCGTGATTAAAGGGCAATAACTCCTACAAGGGTTTTGAAGTTTCTTTCAAAATTAAAGGACAAGTAAATCTTGTAATAGCTTACATTTTATCAATTTACTTTTGACCTCTATCTTTCATAGTTTTGAAATTAGAAGACATAAAGTGATGAAAATTTTAAAAATTCGGTGAAAAATGGCAATAACTCCTGCATGGTCTTTTGGATTGTCCTAAAAAATGCAGGCTTTGTAGAAATTAAAATGGCAAACATTTCATTAATTTACTTCCAGCCTCTATCATTTATAGTGTCACAACTGAATGAAAAACGTAAAAATTGAAAAATTGTCGCGATAAAAAGTAAATAAGTTCTACGTGAGTTTCGGAATTTCTATCAAAATTAGAGGGAATGTAGATCTTTTTTTATGGCAAACATTTTATCAATTTACACTTGACCACTATCATTTAAAGTTTTGGAATAAAAAGACAAAAAGAGTTGAAAATTTTAAAAATTCGGTAAAAAATCATTACCTCATACGTGGTCTTTTGGATTTTGTTCAAAAATGCAGGCTAGGTAGATATTGACATGGCAAACATTTTACCAGTTTACTTCTGACCTCATTTACGAAAAACATAAAAATTGTAAAATTTTCGTGATTAAAGGGCAATGACTCCTACATGGGTTTGAAAATATCTTTCAAAATTAAAGGATAAGTAGATCTTGTCATGGCAAGCATTTAATCAATTTACTTCTAACCTGCATACAAACCTTTGATTTTTCTACTCTTTATACTACCCTGCCACACAATAAATTGAAAACAGTAATTTCGGATTTTATACATCAATGTTTCTGCACTAAAAACGGAGAACGCAGATACACTTACATGTATTTAGTAGTAGGGAAAGACAAAACATATTTTGTAAAGAACCACACTGATTCAAACAAGAAGTACACTGAGTACACTGACGAAATCAAGATGTTGGAATTTTTAATAGACAATGTTTTTGTCGAATTTGGAGGCCGTGTTTTTCAACAGACAATAGGGATTCCCATGGGAACTAACTGCGCGCCGCTTTTAGCTGATCTCTTCCTTTTTTCGTATGACGCAAAGTTTTTACAAGGGCTTACACAGAAAAAACAAAAACATTTAGCCCAGTCCTTTAATTTCGCTACATAGACTTGTACTTTCTCTTAATAATCCAAAATTCAAGGAACATTTACACCAGATCTATCCCAATGAGCTTGAAATTAAAGAGACTACCGATAGACCTACTTCAGCTTCGTATTTAGATCTTTTAATTTACATTGACGAAAATGGACGTTTGAAATCTAAGCTGTATGACAAACGTGATGATTTTAACTTCCCAATTGTGAACTTTCCCTTTCTGAGCAGCAATATACCTACATCTCCAGCCTATGGAGTGTACATTTCACAGTTGATTCGTTACTGTCGGGCATGCAGTTTATACAGTGACTTTTTAGTTAGAGCAAAAACACTGTCCCAAAAGCTGCTTAGTCAGGGATTTGTTCAGCCTTTGTTACTTTCATCCCTTCAGAAATTCTATGGCCGTCACCATGACATCATCGACAGATATGACGTGTCTGTGTCCCAAATGAAAACGGACATTTTCAGCTAGATTTCACGTCTTCACGGATTTGACATAATCGGATTGACTCAACCCTGGATTGACTCACATATAGTGTGACGGGTGCCGCTAGCGGAGCAGGACATGCTTACCCATCCGGAGCACCTGATGTCAATCCCGGTTTTTATGGGAGTTCACACTGTCAGTACTTTAGTTTTTCGTGTTGTCTTGTATATCATACTGTAAAATTTTAGTTTTGTCTTCGTCAGTGATGTTTGTGCTACCGATTTGTCCTTGTGATTGTTTCATTACTATAGAGATTTACAAATTTTTTTTCAAAATTTCATCATGGCACTGTTGAGGGTTAGAGAAGTAACATGTGCCATAAATTTCATTGGCTTTCTGTCTAAGGGTTAGAAAATGACATTAACCAATCCGCTACCAAACAGACCTTTCAAAACACTATATACCTCACTGATAGTGTGACGGGTGTCGCTAGCGGGGCAGGACATGCTTACCCTTCCGGAGCACCTGATGTCACTCCGGGTTTTCATGGGATTTCACACTATGAGTGCCTTAGTTCTTACTGTTATCTTTTTATTTCCGTGCATTGTAGCTGTCTCATCGCTTCCCTTGTTCCTTCGGTATTCTACTGTCGTTGTTTCATAGTTTAAGAAATAAATGACGAAACACGGAAGAATTGTAAACTTTCTTGATTAAAGGACAATAACTCCTACATGGGTTTCGGAATTTCTTTCAACATTTTAGGGGTTGTAGATCTTGTCATGTAAAACATTTTATCAAAATACACCTGACCCATATCTTTTATAGTTTTTTGAAATAAAAGGCTAAAAAATATGAAAATTTTGGAAAATTCGGGAAAAAGGGCAATAACTCCAACATGAGTTTTTGGATTTCCTTCAAACTTGCAGGATGGATAGATCTGGCCATTCTGAACAATTTCCACTGTCAGATAGATTTTTGATAAATTTAATGTTTTTTTTATTTTATTTATTGGCCCAAATCTGCAATTGACCGATATGTTTTTTTTTAGCAACAGCGGCCATGGTGGTTTTCCGAGGGATAAAGCCATCATGAGTTTGAGAAGCCATAGCCTGGGGATGATTCAGCAAAGTTTGGTTTCATTTGACCCGATGGTTTCAGATTAGAAGATTTTTGAAATTGTTGACGGACGGAAGACGGACGCATAGTGATGGCAAAAGCTCACATGGCCTTTTAGGCTAGGTGAGCTAAAAAGACAATAATAATACATCATATTGCGTATAAAATGAGGTTAAAACTTTGAAGTAATCATTATGAATTATACTGTTGTTTCAATATTTTTTTAACTAAACAATAATAAATGATTCAATTATTCTACATCTAGAAAAGTGAATCCTGCTAAATCCGGTGTTAAACGTCAGTTTGAACTTGCTGTGGGGGTTTACTCATGGTTAAATAAACAGTGAAAGGATATGGGGAAAATGTACATGAGATAAAGTCTCTACTAATACATGGTATACATTATGTAAGTTATCAATGGAATAACACTTTTATTGTTGATCTTCAACTTCAACTTGAATTTACCATTTCAACAACGAGCTTTGCTAATACCTCATAGCAAATTAAAGACGGCTTCTAGCACCGGTTTGAGAGGAATTCATTGTTAGATATCGAACAGCGCTACATCCATGTATCTTTTGGTTATGGGTGTTGGATCGTCAACAAACATATAGGAAGAACTGGCAAAGTGTTCTTACAATCCCTGCTTCTGTTGCCTCGTGGTGACTTCATGATGATGAATAACAATGAAGGTATTGTTAAATCTTTATACATGTATTACAACAAAACACAAAAGAAAACGTTAATGATAGAATTCAGGAATAAATTCATTACCGTATGGTTTCAAATAAATGCGTTATAGGGACATGCTGTTCTTGCAGTGCAAGGACACCAAGACAGCTTGAAACTAGTGCCAGACGTGCTGCTCTCCTGAGGTCCTTGCACGGCACGAAACATCATGCTTACCTATCCAATATTTAATTTTACCCTGAAATGTTGTTTAAAATAAGAGTTGAACATTTGGTATTTGTGATAAATATTGTATTGATTGCATATTGTATAATGGAGACCTAACATTAGTCATGTGTATTACTGTGGAAGTACTTTTATTCGTGGACATCAATTTTCGTGGTTTTCATAAATAACACTATTTCGTGGGTACTTAAATGCGTGGTTTCGAATTTTATACAGTAAAACATATGGGAGAAAATGCATTTCGTTGGGAACTTAATTCAGTGAACCACGAAATCCACGAAAATTGGAACCCCACGAACAATTGTACTTTCACAGTATACATTTTTCACTTAACAAATCCCCTGGTTTGGTTAAGCGACTAACAAACAGGGAAGAACCTTGATGGGATCGTTGTACCACCAAGGGGTTTTGTTAACAACATGTTGTTTATTATAAAATGTTTTAAAATTGACAAAAAAAAAAAAAAAAAAAAAAAAAAAAAAAAAAAAAAAAAAAAAAAAAAAACTCAGTCCATTCCCCGTGGGTGTGTCGTGTCTTTGGTCTTCCGTCTTCTGGTGTTCTTGCTTTTGCCTTGTTTCGGGACTATTTATGTAATCTTATGCTTTGTTTCTCTACTGCCATTTATCTATGTAAAGTCCTCGAATTTTCAATTTCAATTTTTGCGCATTAATGCACTGTAACCCCAAAACTTTATGTAATATTTTTAAATTTAACTAATTTTGTTTCAACACAGAAAATTTCACAAAATTCTATAATAGGAAATTAATACCCTGCGGACATTTTAAAGAGTTTTAAAGAATTGATTTTAATTATCTGTTTGATGATTTTTTTTAAAAACACTCAATACAAGTCAATACTGTAGCCAGTGACATGAAATACTATCAACAACTGAAGAATTAATTTTAGCTGGGCACCTATAGGAGAGAGAGAGACTTAGCTTAGATGGCAGGTATGGAACGAACACCTATCGGAGAGAGAGAGTCAGCTTAAATGGCAGACATGGAACGAATCAGGGACAATACAATAGACAGAGAGAGGTGACAAAAGATTGCGTTAGTTCTTATGAGCCACCTATATATATGGCACGAAGAGGATAGGTAGGTACAAATGTACATACGCAGAATTAATCTTGAACAACTACAATGGTGAATAAAAGGATATGGATAAAATGCACATGAGACAAAGTCTCTACAAATACATGGTAAAAAACAAGCAAAGGAACAACGCTTTTATTGTTGTTTTTCATCTTGAAGTATGTATATCACATAAGAAAAAGAACATTTAATAGCTATTACATGTAAGGATGTAGTAAGGTGAAATTAAATAAATCTTTGATTTGAAATTTTTACCATAAATTGAAAGAGCATTGATAAAGGAATAAAATCAGCTAAAAATATTGATATGTAATGGACCTTGTTTTCAAGATATTGCACATTTTAAAAATTAGCGGGAAAAGCTCTCTTGGACTTTTACCTTATCATAACATGGATACATTACTGGTTTCTTTCACATGGAAGGAAAATCTACAATCTAGTGAAATTTTGCTTACTGACCTTAAATGACCTACTGCAGACTTTGATGACTAGAAAAAATGGTGTAATGGGGCAAAATATATTACATAGTAACAAAGGGTAAAATCTGAGAAATCCGAATGACATTTAGGAATTTCAAAAAACCTCACCTTACTACATCCTTAATACTAAATTAATGTTTGATCTCTTCTGTCATATCAATATCAACAAGTATATATAAAAGATTTTTTTTATGTGAAAACCATGCAATATATCAAAATTATTATCCCTTTTTTCATTTTCATGGATTGCAACACTTCGTAACAAAACTGTATAGTTGACATTTTTCCATTGATCAACGCTAAAGTTGCGCACCTAATGTCACCAGTTGCCATCATCATGTAAATCAAAAAGGATTAATTCGTTTGTTTTCTATAGATAGGCTTGATTCGGGATTACAGTTTTATTTTAGAATTTCATCTATTTTATGAGAGTTGATAGACTTAGAGTATATAACCACTAGACTACTTCTACAATTTTAGCTTTCAATCATGAAAAAAATGATCAGGATACTAATCTCCTAAAAACATCAAATCACGACGTCACACTCAGGTTTTGGAAGCAAAAATAAGATTGATGTTATATAATTAAAACAAGGGATGTAAGTTTCGTACATAAGAAGAACAATTCAATGTGTAAAATACCAAATACTTCTGCCATTATCAACAGTTCTTTGAAAAGTTTTTTTACGGCATTTCTTCACTCATGACAAGTGTATCTTCATAAATAACAAACAAACAGATCATGGATAACTGCGTCTACGTTTGAATCTTTGATTTTGAGTTTGTAACATCTTATTATCTTGTACAAAATGTATATCTTGTGGCAAGGTGCTTTGTGGCGTTCTTGAAGACTTCGTGTCTAACATATCTATGGTAGTAAACGGTGTTTTGTCTTTTATTGCAGTGTGGAGTTGGTAAAACAATTCCCCGTGGTAGAGATGTATGCTCTTTATTTTTCTTAGATATGGTGTACTTGTACATGAGATAATATCTCATGTGTACACTTTGTTCAATTACTATTATCTAATATTTATGTAAATTCTAAGACAGAAGAATTAGCTCCCTTCATCGTAGAGTTGTCCTTAGCTATATTTGATATTAACTGATCATTCGGATTTCGTTTGGTTTTATGCATTTTAAACATTTTTTTAAATTATGGATTTCCTTTGTTTGGGTTTTAGTTCTGCTAATGAGGAATAAATTTCCGTAATGACCATACAGCTCATCAAAATTATTGCAGTTGGAGTTAACATATGTGTTATGGTCTCATGTTCATTTACTCCATATCCTTTCGTAAAATATTTCTTTTTAATGAACAAATGAATAGATATGATACATTGTATTGATGTGACATCTAGCAATGAATTCTTCTCAGACTGGTATAAGGGACCGTCATGAAATAACTATGAGGTATGAGCTAAGCTCATTGTTGAAGGACTAATCGTGACTTCAAGAATAAGAACAGTAAAATCTTTGTTCCATTTCTTAATTCTACCATGTACATTTGTATTTGTAGAGACTTTGTCTCATGTGCATTCACTCAATATCCTTTTATTGTTTTTAGGCCACTTAACCATACAAATATATGATAGCAAACGTAACAATATTTTATTTTTCTTCAAATCAAAGTCTCCATGTGGTCAGTAAAACGTGTCAGTTTATAAAAACGCATTTAACAATTTATTTTTTTCCGCAGCTCTGTACTTTTGTTGATCAATAACGGCAATCGAATACTGTAGAAATAAAGCAGAAGAAATCTAACTTTGAACATGACATGGAGTCAGCACAAATAAAGACAATCAGACAAAGAACAAACAAACAGAAATGAATGCATATACACTACAATAACTGACAGTGTAAAATATTTCTGTCGGTAAAGTCCTTTTTTGGTGCATTTCTTGCGCTCCTTTTTATATAATTCCAGTTTTGTTAGGTATATCTTACACATTTATCAAAGCTCAAAACATTTGCTTTAAAAAGCATCACACTGAATATATATAGAACTTTCCGTTTCATGTATTTTCAAAAAACAAAGGTTATTAAATTTCTAATAATTTCTAATTATTAAATAAGACAAGCTTATCCTACGCACAGTAGCAAAAATAGACACAAACAACATTGCATGATTTTGTAAGAACTTCTATGCGTAGTTAGGTTAATTAGCTAAAACCAAAAATATCTACACTTTTATAAATGTTTAATTGCATTTTTGTAGAACGGAATTGGATTTAAACTAGAAATTCTCTATTTGTCAGCATAGTTAAACATGATTGACCGATACTTAATCAAGTCATACAATAACGCATTTTATATCTGAAATTTCCTGATTAGTAGCAAATTGACGCAAACAGTAACCCTTGCAGCAATTCCGTAATTATTGAATAACACTCTTTAAGACTATTGCGGTAAAAGTAATAACGGGAACAAAATTACATTAAAAAGTTCATATCAAAAGCACTGCTTTTCAAGGATTTATACAAATATGTGTCTACTGCAACAAATTCCTTACTCTGTTGAGATTGAAGAAACAAATAGTTACCCAACAGTCATGCAAGCCCCGATTATTAGCAATTAAACGCCAATCAAGTAGGCAAGATCTGCATGTAAGAGACATAAGTTGTCGAAATGGCTACATGCAAAAACTACTACTGTAACAGTAACATTAATTTTGTTTTTATCAATTATTCTTTTGCATATTTATAACTTTGATATTAATGCTTTTTTTCCTTGATTGGTTGACAGCATATAGACATGTATACAAGAAACAAATAATTAAATAATAAAACATATCTACATTTAGAACAATAAAACATTATACATATATGTTGACTCCGCTCTCCTCAATGTTTGTGACTTTTGAATGAAAGGGACAGTAAGGTGCATAAGACAATGAGATGACAAAATATTTAAAAAATTTTCTAAAAATTTTATTGTATCGTTCTCAACAAATTGCGGATTCATGTTTCTAATTTTAATAAAAAAATCTTTTTCTCAATGATTCATTTTTTATAAAATAAAAAATGAAATGTTCCCCATCTTCAATTAAAATTGTATTACATTGTTTACAAAACTGCTCTTCTATGTTTATTTATATTATGTTATATATACCTCTTACAATTTCTAATAAATGGTCACTTAGTCTCATTATGACAAATAATTTTCTGTTTTCAAAACTTTATATAAAACCATTTCCGGTCATAGATTAATTCTAAAAAAAAGGTTTGTAGATACACAAAAATCGCGTAAAGACATACTCGAGTGTTCTGTTCATAACAACCCTAATTTAACTGGATGGATTTACTTTCAAAAGAAAAGGGGGAATCTTAGCAAGCGACTTTTTAATGAAAATAAAAGACGATCTTTTTTTTTAATTCTAAGTTTGATGAAATATATACAAATGTATCCACATAAATATGGTCGTGTAATCTCGTTCAAAGAAGCACAATAACTATACTTTCAGTTGTTTGTTTTTTTGTGACTTTTAATTCTTGCGACGTTTGTGTGTACAGATCTCTAATTTTTATTCGACTGATACATGTGTAACAGTATGCATTAGGCCATGGGCTGAAATCACTTTCCATGCACCCCCACCCTCTTCCCATCTAGACCGAGTTTTTTTCAGTCCTCCTATATCCCCTCTTCAAAATAAAACATGTTAACATGAACACAACCTGCACGCATAGACAGTATAGGGTCTTTTTTATAGTACACCATGAAAAATTCTTGTATTTTCGTTTTAGCCTAAGTTTCATCTTTTAAGCTCAATAATTTTTTAATGATAAATAATATGTAATGAAAATTGGTACCAAATTAAAGCTAATTTAATATCCTTTACAATGAACTCAAGTTTTGGCACGTAACGCCATTTTTATGGTCTGCGGATATAAAAACTGTACCCCTCCCCTGCAAAAAAATTGCGAAAATTACGATTTTAGGCTGTCAATTCCTTTCAGATTAACAACCCGCGTCATTTGATCTAGATTTTATGCATAACTTATCAGTTGTGATACAATGTTGGAAAATAAAACCATTAAAGTCAATAAAATTTTGATTTTCGGTATAAAATTGTTGAAAAAATGGGAATTTTCGAGATTTTAGATTTTTTCACAATTTAGACTTTCTGACTTTATGGTCGTAAGAATCTGAATATATATATTTAATAATTGCCGATGTAATAATGATTTATGATACATAAGCAACAAATCGTGCACACTCATTTTAGTTTCAGACGTATTGTAGGTTCAGAAATGTCAAAATTACCACCCCTCCCCCTAAAAATTAAGGGAAAATATGAAATATTCAGGCTCTAAATGATAAAAAAAATAATGTTATATTGAATTCTAGGTGTATTTCACTAAAGCTGACAGGCAGAAGATCATTTAAGTAGATTTAAACTTTTTAAAAGGTCTCTTTTTGACTTTTCTGCTCGAAATTGTATGCAAAATGGGAATTTTCCGTTTTTCAGAATGTCTGTTGTTTTGACTTTGAGATGCAAATACTTCATGAAATTGATATATAACTTGAAAATGTTGATCAAATATCCTTTCATTATATTCAAGCCATTACAAAATTTGCTTTTAAACATTTTAGACTAACTACAGTCTCATAAATTACAAAAATATTACCCCTTACCACAAATATTCAACACAATTTATTTCATTTTAATTCAGCTTGAAAAGCTTAAACATTGTATAAAGGTCCAATAACATATCATTTCAAACACCAAAATACACAGTGACTCCCATATAACACAAATAAGATCATGTGCGTGTTTCATTGGCAGTAATACAACAATTCAACTTTGAATATTATAAAATTCCGAAATGCTGAAAATTCCCATTTTTCACGAAAAACGCCCAAAATATACAATTTTACCCATATTTTTGGCGTTAAAATTGTATATTGCAATATATAAAATGCATTTTTTTCAAAGAAAGTAAAAAAAATAGTATTTTTATATATATGTACAGACAGGCATATTCTGGGGATTATTAAGCATCATTTTCTTGGGGTCACATTGAACACTCCTTGTTCATCTAAACATTGTTTTAAGATAACTAGTGTATCGGTTAAAACAATGAATTGAAATATCTGCAGATAAATCCTCTAAATTTGCCACATATAACTATTTACAAGTGAATTATTGACAAATCNAACTTTTTAAAAGGTCTCTTTTTGACTTTTCTGCTCGAAATTGTATGCAAAATGGGAATTTTCCGTTTTTCAGAATTTCTGTTGTTTTGACTTTGAGATGCAAATACTTCATGAAATTGATATATAACTTGAAAATGTTGATCAAATATCCCTTCATTATATTCAAGCCATTATAAAATTTGCTTTTTAACATTTTAGACTAACTACAGTCTCATAAATTACAAAAATATTACCCCTTACCACAAATATTCAACACAATTTATTTCATTTTAATTCAGCTTGAAAAGCTTAAACATTGTACAAAGGTCCAATAACATATCATTTCAAACACCAAAATACACAGTGACTCCCATATAACACAAATAAGATCATGTGCGTGTTTCATTGGCAATAATACAACAATTCAACTTTGAATATTATAAAATTCCGAAATGCTGAAAATTCCCATTTTTCACGAAAAACGCCCAAAATATACAATTTTACCTATATTTTTGGCGTTTAAATTGTATATTGCAATATATAAAATGCATTCTTTTCAAAGAAAGTAAAAAAATAGTATTTTATATATATGTACAGACAGGCATATTCTGGGGATTATTAAGCATCATTTTCTTGGGGTAGGGGTAAACATTTCAGTATTTAGAGTCACATTGAACACTCCTTGTTCATCTAAACATTGTTTTAAGATAACTAGTGTATCGGTTAAAACAATGAATTGAAATATCTGCAGATAAATCCTCTAAATTTGCCACATATAACTATTTACAAGTGAATTATTGACAAATCTGAAATGATGAAAATTCCCATTTTTCATCAGTTCTGTACAAAATATTGAGTTTAAGCTGACAAGTGGGGCTTAAATGACAAATCAAGATCAAATTAATGCAACATTGTTATAAGCAATGCAGTTTTTGCGTGTTTTTGGTTATTTTTATGCGAATATAGACAAAAACTTGACAATTTATAGGGAAAATTTGTTGGGGTAGGGGTAAGATTATCGGCATTTAAAGTCACATTAAACACTCTTTGGTTTTCTAAACAATGTATTAAGGCAACTTATGTATCGCTCAGAACAATCAAATGTCATATCTATATATGTATCCTCCCGATTTGACATAAATTATTGTAATAAAACTTGATTGACTGGGCGGGGTTTGCTTTAAACTTTGAACTGGGGTAAATCCACTTTTTCAGTGTAGTGCGAACATTAGGTGCTACAAGTAAGAAATTAAATTAAATACAATTAAGTAATTAAAAAATTATAATTAAGTTAATCATTAATACTCATGAAGTTATCTTTATAGTGAACACTTTCCAAAAACACACAGTTTGTAATTTGTATGCTCCCAAGATATAAATAGGAACACGCACCAATCAAACAATTATTGATCTATTAATAAGATCACCATGTATTTTGTCTATTGAACCTATACATGAATTGGAATGATCAAATCCTGAGTGACAGGTAACTCCACCAAGGCAACCTAAACTTTTCTTACAATATGATTTACCAATGAACTTTGGACAAATCTGAAATGCTGAAAAATCCCATTTTTATCCATTCTGTCCAAAATATTGAGTTTGAGCTGACAAGTGGGACTTTAAATGACAAATCTTGATAGAAATTATGCAACATTGTCATATGCAATGCAGATTTTGTGTGTTTTGGTTATTTTTATGCGAATGTAGTTAAAAAATGACTATTGCAGGGAAAATTTGTTGGGGTAGGGGTAAGATTTTCAGAATTAAGAATCACATTAAACACTCCTTTTTTGTAAACAATGTTTTAAGACAACCAATGTACACCGTGTATCATCCGTACACAGGATATAGGTACAAAGACTGGTTTCCATTTAAATTTCAATGATGGTAACCATTAGTGTACGTGGATCCAGTTTATAGCTACTTAGTAGCTATACACTGGTTTACACTGGTACCCCCGTACACTAATGGTGGATTTCATTGAAATTTAAACGAAAACCAGTCCTGGTACCTATATCCTGTGTACGGATGATACACGGTGATGTATCGCCTAGAACAATTTAATGGCACATCTGCAGTTGAATCCTCCAGATTTGACATATATTACGATTTAACAATGAACTTTAGACAAATCTGAAATGTTGAAAATTCCCATTTTTCATCAATTTCAGTACATCGGCAAACGAATACCGAAGCAAGATATTGAGTTCAAGTCAACAAATGCCTGTTAAAATACCAAATCATTATGTAATTGATGCAACATTGTCATATATAATACACATTTTGCGTGTTCTGGTTATTTTTATGCAAACATAGAAAAAATATTGACAATTTTAGACTATTTTTGGATTACGGCGTTCCATATCATTCGATTTTAATGCTGCTGATGAGAGGTTACTCCTTGAAACACGTGTACAGCATAACTAAATTTCAGTTTAAGATGCAACTTTGGTATTTTTTAATTTAGAGAAAATTTTTTTGGGGTAGGGGAAAGATTTTCGGTATTTAGAGTCACATGAAACACTCCTTTTTGTAATCAATGCTTTAAGACAACTATTGTATCGCTTAGAACAATTTTATGGCAAATCTGCAGATGAATCGTCCAGATTTGACATAATTAGGATTGAACAATGAACTTTGGACAAATCTGAAATGTTGAAAATTCCAATTTTTCATCAATTTCAGGCAAAATATTGAGTTCAAGTCAACAAATGACTGTTAAAATACCAAATTATGATGTAATTGATGCACCATTTTCATATATAAGACACATTTTGCTTGTTCTGGTTATTTTTATGCGAACACAGACAAAAAAATTGACAATTTTAGGGAAACTTTGTTGGGGTAGGGGTAAGATTTTCGGTATTTAGAGTCACATTAAACACCCCTTCTTTGTATTCAATGATTTAAGACAACAAATGCATCGCTTAGACCAATTTTATGGCACATCTGGAGATGAATCCTCCAGATTTGACATATATTACGATTTTAAAGACCAAACCAACTATTGTTTATAACCATATCGGAGCGCTTTGTCATTATTCTGTAAAACGGCTATGACGTCGTACTGCGTGGAAGATCTGCAGAGTGACATTCATAAACTGTGTTGGTGGTGAAAAGTTGAATATTTTTTTATTAAAAAAAGTAATCAAATTACAAAAGTATAATTTATATCTAAATAAGGTGGAACAATATTAAATTCAAAGTAAAATGCTTTATTGTAATAAAACATAAAATGTGTGTATAACATGTTTAACAACATGTATAAAAAACATTAATCATCGTTTACTTTTGTGGACATCTGAAAAGAATGGGCAATATTCCTGTGTTATTGTGCAAGCCTCCGCCCATCTATTAAATATGCATATTATTCGTCATAGAGTCCTATAATTGATATTATTTGTAAAATTGCAACACCTTTATCGCATAAAACGGCGTCGGATTGCGAAGGATCTATGCTTTCCGGTCGAGGTGAAACATTTTGTGGACCCAATTTTCGGCTCTTACATCATTTGCAAGGATGGTCTCAAGGAACGACCTCCATCGCTTTGTTTGGTAAGGTTCAAATCGCTTTAAAATGTAAATTACCCAATATTGCAAGTTCATTTGATCTCTACGGGTACTCATTCCTTCTTCACTACTAAAACTGACCGTAACGATAAAGCTGAATAACTGTTGAAAGTGGCGTTAAACCCATTCAACCCAAAATAAAAAAAAATATTATTACTGAAAACCTCTGGTGCCATGGTAGCGATGGTTTGCATTATTTTCGGTCATTTCAAAAACCCTGAAATTGGCATTTTTCAAACCCCTAATATTTCAAGGAGTATCAGTGCATATCACATATAATTTCGTATGTGGTTAATTTAGAGCATTATTGACAAACAGTTACAAAAATTTAAATAAATGTGAAGTCAGAACGAGGCTAACAAAGATTTCAATTACCTCAAATTTACAACAAAATTATGCCAATTTTGTCACTTTTCAGCTGCAATTTTTAGAAAAGGCACCCTTCAAAATTTCAGGCACCATCTATATAACTTCATGCACATCTTCAGATTGTGAACTACAACTATGTAACATTTCATCAAAATCCAAGCAGCTGTTTAGGAGAACATGCGCTGACAAGGTTTGCCTCCCCCCTTTTTCCAGAAAATATTCAAAGACGAATTATCTCCCCTTCAAAATTTCAGGCAGCAACCATATTACTTCATGCACATCTTCAGATGGTGTACTACAACTGTGTAGCATTTCATCAAAATCCAAGTAGCCGTTTAGGAGAACATGCGCTGACAAGGTACATGGACGGACAGACAGACGGACGAACGGACAGGGTGATTCCTATATACCCCGAAACTTTGTTTGCGGGAGTATAATGATCTAGAAAATATACCACCGGTATCCCGTCCCCATAGTCTCCAAAAACACAACGGAAAATTCTAGAATCCTAATACAGGGTTGGTAAATCCCGAATTCCTGCGGAATTAAATATATGATTCAACCGCTCTGACATTTGAGTATTCCCATGAAGATTACAAAAAGAATATTCCGGACAACACCGGAAAATATTTGAAACAAAAAAAAATAATAATAACTTAACGCCTCCTTTTTCTTTTCTTTATCCTCAATTCCCGCTTATCAAAAAGAATTAAAGTGTCTATAAAGTACACTGCCGTTCAAAAATAATTTATTTTTAGATTATTGCTTCGGTGTTCATTTTCGATACTCTGACTTTCGACGTCTATTACTGTGACGTCATCTTCATTGACAGAAAAAAAATCAAGCGACGTGTGGCCGAAAAAGCCAAATTTTGTCGTTATATTCCATTATATCTTTCTTATGAGTTCGGTGACCTATTGTTTTTATTGTCTCATTCTAATAAATACAATCAACTTTACATGCTCTGAAAATATGAGGTAAAAAATCAACAGCAGAATTTTCAAAATTTTATGGAATAGATAACAAAAATGTCTAATATTTTGCGCGGGATAGTTATTTAGCGTTAAAATTATCATCACTTTTTGATTTAAAAATTTGTTTTTTAGTAAATTGAAATTTACAGACTTCCCGGAGCATAATACAGAAATTCGTATGCAACTTCAACTATTATTACCGAAATGGGAAAGGTTTAAAGTTAACTTGCTCATTTCTCCATCTGCCCAATTTAGCTTCTTTTTATGGCGCTATAGCAACAAAACAAATTCGGTGACCTATATTTTTTATTTTTGAAAACTGTTCCAATTACCTTGAAGAATGATTATACTAAGTTTCATGAAAAAATCAACAGTAGAAAGTAGTAGTTGGTTTGGTCTTTAATTAGTTTTTAAACATCTTTGAGTTTATGGTCTTCCAAATGTTTAGATTTTATCTGCATTGAAGAGACATAAGTTGTCGAAATGCGCATATGCAGTAATCAACTTCGGTATTTAGTTATTTGTTACCACTGGGTCGATGCCACTGCTGGTGGACTGTTAGTCCACGAGGGTATTCACCAGCCCAGTAGTCAGTACTTCGGTGCTGACCTGAAAGTTGATTGTATTTGAAAATTTACAATATCTAATTTTTTGTAAATTTTGTTGAAAACTAAGGAGTATCTCCCTCATTCAAAGCTCTGTCCTTAGCTGATTTTGGCTTTACATTTAGATCATATTGGTTATTTGTTCTCTATCAGTTTTTAAACATCTTTGAGTGTATGGTCTTCCAAACGTTTAGATTTTATCTGCACTGAAGATAAAAAAGTTGTCGAAATGTGCATATGCAGAAATCAAATTCACAGTAACTTCGGTATTTAGTTATTAGAACAATTAATTATCCTCCAGATTTGGCATATATAACGATTTAACAGTGAACTTTGGACAAATCTGAAATGTTGAAAATTCCCATTTTTCATCAATTTTAGGCAAAAATTGAGTTTAAATCAACAAATGGCTGTTTAAATACGAAATCATTATATGACATATTTTGCGTGTTCTCGTTATTTTATGCGAACATAGACAAAAAAATTGACAATTTTACAGTAAATTTGTTGGGGAAGGGGTAAGTTTTATTGACGTATGATCTTTATATTACATAAGAATGGCCATTATTTGTAAAAGTTGTAATGCAAATATAATAAGCTTTTATTTGATACCTACATTAAATGACATTTGTTTACTAAAAAGTAGTATTAGGGAAAAGAATGACAAAACTTAGTCAAAATCGGAAATATTCAAAGATCCATTTATTTGGTCTATTTGAAAATAAAACTTTGGTCATTAAAATAAGTTAACATTTGTTAACATGTTTTATTTTCAAGAAAATAGATTGAAAAGCTTAAAAAAAATTCAGAATTGGGAATTGAGGTGCGCTTCAGGTTTTTTTAGACCATCAAACTTACGCAATTTCAATGAAAATATCTAAATTTTCGTCTATATTTCATAGGGGTAGGGGTACGTTAAATGGCGCTATGGAACGTATTGGGCATAGAAATTGTAAAAATTTGGGTTCTTTGTTAAGCTCATACAATAAACAGTCATTTGATACATCGTTTTTAAACCTGGGAAGCATTTGGTCAACATATTAAAGCAACTGAAAGAAAAACCTAACGAAAAACGAAAATTTCCAAAATGTCCGTAGGTGGGTCTAAAGATGGGCCCTGTTCCACCAGTGCGTGCAGGTTATGCTCGTGTTAACATGTTTTATTTTAAAGAGGAGATGTAAGCGGAATTTAAAAAATGGGTAGTGTTGGGAAGTGGGGGGGGGGGGGGGGT
>MJUU01000155.1:179619-223144 GCA_002080025.1 Modiolus philippinarum | reverse complement strand
TTTTTGCAACACAATGTTTTCATAAATTTTTTATCGTTTCCGAGATATCGCGATAACAAAATTTCGAATGGCGGCCATTTTGAAAATGGCGGACGAAAATTTTTTTTTGACCAACCAGAAATGTAGATCTTTATGAGAGGAGTATTTTTGCAACACAATGTTTTCATAAATTTTTTATCGTTTCCGAGATGTCGCGATAACAATATTTCAAATGGCGACCATTTTGAAAATGGCGGACGGAAAATTTTTTTGACCAACCAGAAATGTAGATCTTTATGAGAGGAGTATTTCTGCAACACAATGTTTTCATAAATTTTTTATCATTTCCGAGATATCGCGTTAACAAAATTTCAAATGGCGGCCACTTTGGAAATGGCGGACGAAAATTTTTTTTTGACCAACCAGAAATGTAGATCTTTATGAGAGGATTATTTTTGCAACACAATATTTTCATAAATTTTTTATCGTTTCCGAGATGTCGCGATAACAAAATTTCGAATGGCGGCCATTTTGAAAATGGCGGACGAAAATTTTTTTTTGACCAACCAGAAATGTAGATCTTTATGAGAGGAGTATTTTTGCAACACAATGTTTTCATAATTTTTTTATCGTTTCCGAGATGTCGCGATAGCAAAATTTCGAATGGCGGCCATTTTGAAAATGCAGCCGAAAAAAAATTTTTTGATACCAGATTTGTAATTAGGACCATAAGAGCTACCTGGAAACCAAATTTGGCGGAAATCAGACAACTTTGAGAAATTTGCATATTTAGGGGTCAAAAACGCGTAACCGGGGTCGCGACCCCAAAAAAATTTTTTGCGTGATTAATCACCCTGAGGATGAATCGAGCATTTTCCCCCATTCAGAATTTTGATATCGGTTACGGTTTATGAGGAGATCTGCTAACAAGATAAACCGTGTTAGGGGAGATAACTCCGTTACTAAAAATAGATCGATATGCTTGACTGAGTTTTGAAGTGATATCGATTCATGACACCAAGAGTCGAAATAATATGTCGCGTAGTTTTTTTACAGCGGTTGCGGGTGAAGAAAAAAGAATAAAAAAAAAATTAAAATAATCCGAAGATTTACAGTAAGGTCTTTCACATGTGGTGAAAGACCTTAATAATAATAATAATCAGAAGAATTACTATAAGGTCTTTCCCCTGAAAGGGAAAGACCTTAATAATAATAATAATAATAATAATAATAATCAGAAGAATTACTATAAGGTATTTCCCCGGAAAGGATAAGACCTTAATAATAATAATAATCAGAAGAAATACAAGAAGGTCTTTCCACCGAAGAGGGAAAGACCTTAATAATCAGAACAAATACAATAAGGTCTTTCCACAAAAGTGGGAAAGACCTTAATTAGTAAACGTATGAGGAATTTTCACACGGACAAACACGCCATAATTGTAATATCATAAGAGCATACACCTCAAGCACGGGGAGTCTAGTTGAAGTTTTGGTTGGATGTGAAAAAAATTAGTCGAAAGTGGTTACTCAGTCGTCTATCTAGCCCTTAGAATTTCCCTCAAAATGAGAAAGGTGAAATCATACTTGTTATCTTCACTACTTAAAGAAAACACAATATTTCATATTAAGATGTCATTGCAATTATAATCTTTATCAGTTGACAAATACCACACTGCTATCCTTCTGTATGGCTGTATAACTGGTAACAATGAAATATTTTAATGCTTCTAAAAGGGGACCCTTTGTTGGTTGATATTGTAATGCACGTAATAAACTACAATAATCAAGAGCCTAAATACAGAGAAAGATTGTAAAATCTTATTGTAAATTAAACTACAAAAACTGTGAGCAAAGCTAACTTACATATTATACCTCCGCTCCACCATTTGATTCCACAAATAAAAAAATCAAAAAGAAAAAAAAAGAAAATCAAATAAAAGTTTAAATAGATGGTGCACAATGGCACTGAACATTCGGTGAAAATTAATGTCAGTGAAATTCGAGTTGTCTAGGAGGAGTTAGAAGCACAAAGTATATACCCCTATGGTGGACGGAATTACGAACGAACAGACACCATGATCACTACATACCGCCCTGCTAAATGTATAATAATATAGATTAAGATGAAATATAAAAATAGACCATTTGCCAATTCAAGCGGAATTCCCGAATTTGACCTCGCGTTTTACTAACTTATGCAAAGGGAGGCAACTCTAGACCGGACAAACACGAGTGGTTTCCAACGTAAACTAACCATGTTGTTCTATATCTCGATATATTTTATATGAAAGAATGCTGAATTATAAAGGTTTCTTCAGTAAATGTGACAACTTGTCCGGTGTCACGTGATCTTGATTTAGTGAAAATTTTAAAGAACGGAAACAAAGTCAGTAATTGGCAAATCACCTATTGCGTATGTAACTTTGCTGTTATGGAAAAGCATCATCTGAAATAAATTACAAAATACCGAAGTAAATTTGATATCTGCATATGTGTATTTCGACAACTTATGTCTCTTCAGTGCAGATCAAATCAAAACATTTGGAAATCCATAAACCATATCATGTGTAAAATTTGATAGAGAACAAATTGCCAATGGAATCTAAATAGAAAAGCAAAAATCAGTTAAGGACAGAGCTTTGCAAGAGAGAGATCCTCCTTAGTTTTATACTAAATTTTCTCAAATTTAGATATTTCAAGTTAAAAAATAAAATCGGTTTTCAGGCCAGCACCGAAGTACTGGCTGCTTGGTCAATATCTCTATTGTCCTATAGATTCTATTTGGAACCTTACAATATCTAAATTTTTGTAAATTTTGATGAAAACTAAGGAGTATCTCCCTCATGCACAGCTCTGTCCCTAGTTGATTTTGGCTTTATCGGTTTTTATTTATCTTTGAGTTTATGGTCTTCCAAACGTTTAGATTTTATCTGCACTGAAGAGACATAAGTTGTCGAAATGCGCATATGCAGAAATTAAATTCACAGTAAACTTCGGTATTTAGTTATAGAATACTTAGGAAATATTTTGTTCAAAAAGTATCATCATGTGAAAAACTTTGTAGCTTATCCAAATTAGAGGCCACTTTCTAGAAACAGAAAGTGGTGGTTATAAAAGATTTGATATAACATGATTGATTTTGCCAAATGTACAATCTAAAGTAATAAAACATGAATATCACTTCTTTTTTTATTGTTACATATGAAAATGCAAAAAGAAAAGATTATATATGATAATTTTCTTGGTCCTTTGAGCAATTTTGAACCCATATGGTGTCTTTACCAAATAATTTTGAGTTATTCATCGAAAAAAGTATTTCATGCTGAGGAAGGTAGACTCTACAAACTGAATTTGTGTATGTAATTAATATTTAAAAATAAGTTTATAACTGACTTCTGTTAGCATCTTTGTGTAACAACGGCAGTAGAATACCGAAGGAACAAAGGGGTGACATTCACAAAAATCGAAGTCCAAAGACAGGGCAAAAACGAGAACACAGAAAACAATGACGTTAGACACAAAAACAATGACGCCAGACAGACACAAAGCACAGAACCAGAAACCACAACATTCAGAACAAAGGCACTCACAGTGTGAACTCCAGTGAAAATGAGAGTGACATCAGGTGTTCCGGAAGGGTAAGCATGTCCTGCTCTGCACACAGCACCCGTCACACGGCCAGTGAGGTATATGTTTTGAAAGATACCTTCAACTCTTTGCTTTAAATTGTGCATTTTCAATAAACTTTAAAGCTACTAATTTTGCAAATGAAACTAAGCATTCCCTATCTTAGTACTGATGAAACTCAAAAGCCATGGTTTTGTTTCATTATTATTCAAGGCATTATGTTTTGTAAATTGATAAATAAAATATGTCCTGTAATACTGGTTGCAATTCCAGTACCTTGTTCTTGTTTATAGCTAATGATACAGTTTTCCAAGTTTCAACCCATGATGGGATTCATTAGTGTGTTTATCCAAGATTTATTTTTGCGGACTTTATTAATTACAATATTCTTCCCACAATGAATACAATAGAGCTTCATTCAACAGTAATCCACAAAAAAAAAAAAAAAAAAAAAAAAAAAAAAAAAAAAAAAATCCTGACTGTTAGATAAAAATATGTTTCCCCTTTTTATACTTTCACATTAGACAAATGGTATGGTATTTATCAACTTGAAAGGTTCTTATTGCAATGACATTTTAATAAGATAAAATGTGTTTTCTTCAAGTGATGGCGACAAGCGTTTACAACCATAAACTGTTGAATTGTTGGGCTATATACACGACTGTACTGTTTAGGAGATAGGGGTACCATCTGAATCGAATGATAACATTAATTAAACTCTATCTCTATCTCTAATATCTGAAAGTAAATTCACCTGGCGCCAAAGATCCCCTGTTAAACAAAGCAGGATAGATTATTTTCTTGTCTCAGGCGATCTGTTTTCTCTCTTAAAAGAATGTCAATATTATACCGGGATATAGAACAGACCACTCGGCAATAACTTTTCGATTCTCTGTGTCTTTAGCACAACGTGGCAAAGGCTACTGGAAATTTAATGCACTACTACTTCGTGATCCTGAGTATGTTGAAATAGTTCAAAAATGTATACATGACACAGTTTTGAAATACTATGTTGCAGGGGATATTGTAAATGATTTATTAAATGTTCAATTATCCTGCAATGATCAAGTATTCTTAGAACTGTTAAAGGTGAAAATACGTAGTGTAAGCATCTCATATAATATAGATAAGGCAAAGAGGAAAGAGGTATATAATCAAAGTCTTGAAACTGATATACAATATCTTGAGAATCAGTTTAATTGTAATCCTAGTGATCAGGTCCAAGAGGAATTACATGAAAAAAAATCAGAACTAGTAAAGAGAAGAGAAAAAAATGTTGAAGGTCTGCTTCTAAGGTCCAAGGCTAATTGGCATGAAAATGGTGAAAAATGTACAAAATATGTCTGTGGTCTTGAGAAAAAAAAATTATGTTACAAAAACTATTTCTGAACTAATTAATGATAAAGGGAAGCATTTATTTAAATAGGGTTATATTTTACATTAACAAGAAAATTTTTATAAGAAATTGTACACTAGTAGAAATAATGTATGTCCTGATAGTGAAGAGAATAACTTTTTCTACCAACATAATTTCAAACTTTCAGATGATCTGAAAGACAAGTGTGAAGGTAACGTAACATTTCAAGAATGTGCTTAAGCCTTAAAGAAAATGACCAATGGTAAAAGTCCAGGATCTGATGGCTTCACTACGGAATTTTACATTTTTTTGGGGAAAAATATTGGGGAATTTGTATTTAGATCGATTAAGTATGGTTATGAATTTGGACAATTTTCAGAATTTCAGAATCAAAGTGTTATCACTTGTATACCTAAAGATGGTAAAGACCGACGATATATGTCAAATTGGCGTCCTATTAGTCTATTAAATATCGATATAAAAATAGCTTCAGCAGCAATTGCTGAAAGAGTGAAAAATGTCCTTCCTTTTATCATTAGTGACAAACAGAAAGGTTTTGTAAAAGATAGGTTTTTAGGGGAGAACACAAGACTTATTTAGAAGAAAATAATATGGAAGGTTTACTGTTATTGATAGATTTTGAAAAAGCCTTCGACTCGTTGAATTTCAGTTCATTATTAGAGCCTTAGAAAGTTTTAATTTCGGCCCATCACTATGTAGATGGTTTAATACATTTTACAAGAATGCTAAGAGCTGTGTGATAAATAATGGAAATATGTCTGTTTTTTTTTAATTTAAAGAGAGGTTGTCGTCAAGGAGATCCTCTTTCCCCGTATCTTTTCATTCTTGGTGTATAATTGCTGTCTTTATGTTTAAAATCTGATCAAAATGTAACAGGATTTAACGTGAAAGGAACAGAATCTCTTATTAGTCAATATGCAGATGATACTTTTTTACATTAGAAGGAAAAGAAATCTCTTTAAGAGATTCGCTGAATATATTTGAAAAATTTTACCATATTTCAGGCCTTAAAATAAACATGGAAAAAACTAAAGCAGTATGGATAGGCAGTAAACGATACTCAGATCAAGTGTTATGTCCAGACAAAGCTTTATGCTGGTCTTCATCTAATTTTAAAGTTCTAGGTATTGATTTTTCTTTAGATATGCACAGCATGATCGATATAAATTTTAAACAAAAAATTTCTAAGGTTTTGAAGAGCTGGCAACACAGAAAATTGACATTGCTTGGTAAAATTACAGTTATTAAGTCACTTGCACTGTCGAAACTTCTTGATTAATTCACATCTTAACCAAATTTACCCAAGTGTATGATTGACGACCTAAATAAATTGTTCTTCAACTTCATTTGGGATGGGAAACCAGAAAAGATAAAAAGAAATACCCTAATTGGTGATTATTGTATGGGCAGTTTGAAAATGGTTCACCCGGAATCTTTCAATACACATCTCAAAATGACATGGGTTAAAAGATTCTTAGGGAACCATACTGGTATTTGGCAAAATGTAGCTCAAGCTGAGCTTGAAAAATTTGGAGGTATTAGAGTCTTTCATCTCGAAAAAGAAAAACAAAAAGAAATAGCACAAAAAGCTGCTAAACCTATTTGGAGAGACGTGCTGCTAGAATTACACTTGGCAAAAGAAAAATGTAAGTTAGATATTGAACAAATTTTATCCCTTGATATTCTAAATTTTGTACCTGTAGATGAGATCTATTATTTTAGTAAATGGAGTTTATTTGGTATTACGTCTTTGAATGATTTTGTCAACAGGGATACTAAAGCCTTTTATACCTTTGAACAAATAAGGGAGTTGTATGGGTTAACTAATTCTTTCCAGTATTACAGTATTTTATCAAAAATACCACAGATTATGAAAAATTACTTATAGCAAAACATAAAAGATTTAAATTTTGCAAATTTCAATTGCCATGATGTATTTTTTAGAAAAAATGAAAACCAGTAAGTGTATCAAGTATATATACAGTGATCTTATTCAATGTATATGTGAGGAACCATCCCACAAATACCAGGCTTGGGAAAATATTTTGGATGGCGAAAATATTGATTGGTCAAGTCATTTAAAGTTATTAAAACAGTGCAAAAATCCATATATGAAAACGTTTCAATACAAAATGATGCATAGAATTATTCCAACAAATAATGTTTTATACAAAATTAGAATAAAGAACACAAAACTTTGTACCTTTTGCAATTCATGTGATGAGACTATAGAACATTTTTTATGACTGCGTTTTCACAACATATTTACATAGAATTATTTAGGAAACTGAACAGATTTTACCAGGATCTTATATTAAATTAAAAGCAAATGTTGCTAGGCTATATAGATGAATCTGTATTGTTAAATATTATATTAATCATTACGAAGAACTATATTTACAAATGTAAATTAGATGAAATTCTTCCAAGTATAAATGGTCTGATGTTTATAGTAAAGAGATATATGGAGCTTGAAATGTATATTGCAGTTCAAAATAAACAATAAACAAAAACTGAAAAAGTTTTGTCCCCTTTGAATATTATTTTTGATTAGAATGGCATATATATTTTATAACCTACAATGTATACAACAGAAGTAAGCTAAGTAGTACTTTTTCAACTATTATATATCTTACCGAAGGATGTAATATGTCGTATGAAAAATGTATAGTGTGAGTGAATGTGTTTATGCGTGTGAAAGGTTTATTTGCTCAAAATGTTACTTGTTTTTTACTGTGAATACTAAGAAAATTTATAAAATTATATAGTCAATTAAAATTATGTACATGCCTCTGGTTTTACCATAGTCAGGTGGTATACTGGAATTTTCTGTGAAAGCCTGACTATGTATGAAAAAAAAGAAACTCGCAAAATTATAACAAAAAAAAAGGTTTATCAAAATTAAAACAAAATGCACATAAAGTTATACAAAAACGCAAATTTAAGCAAAACTTATACATAATCTTAGCAAAAATTCTAAAACCAAAAAAATATACTAATGAAAACACGAAAATTAACAAAACATATGTGATAAACGTTAGACTAAATGAAAATTGAATTAAAACATAGTTCAAAATATTTAAAACGTGGTAAACACAAAAAAGCAGTTATGAAATTGTTAAACGAACACGAAAATAAACAAATTAAAAATTGATATAATGTGCTCAAAAAATTTAACCAAACACAAAATAGTTACGAAAATGTTGAGATAAACAAAACACGTGTGATAAAATTTTACAATATCAAACAAGAGATAAAATAAAATAGACAAATCTTGAAAAAATGTCAACAAAATAGTAAAATAAAACAACAAAACATGTAGTAGTATGATTAAATCATGTAGAAGTGCTATTTTTATTAGAAATAGGGAGTCGTTATGACAATGAATTAAGAATCTTGGAAAAAATGGGAGACAAATATGAGTATTTGGGAGTTAAAACTTAAATATATATATATATGAAAAACCTAGTATTTGAGAGGATATAGGACTTAAAGAGTCAGAGGAAGAGTGCATAGAGAGGATACAGGAGTTAAAAAGTCACAAGAGGAATCCATATACTGGTTATAGGAGTAAAAAAAAATAAGAAAGAGGGTAAATTGTGGGAAATAAAAGTAAAAATAGGATAAACATTTGTAAATTGTGATGGACATTGAAAAAAAATCATGAAAATCGTTGGAAAATCAATACATTTAACACATAATAAAATCTCATGAATAATTAAATATTCACAAATAAACACTCAGCTCATTAAAATTATTGCAGTTGGAGTTAACATATGTGTTATGGTCTCATGTTCATTTACTCCATATCCTTTCGTGAAATATTTAATACAGGAGTTTGTCTTTTATTGCAGTGTGGAGTTGGTAAAACAATTCCCCGTGGTAGAGATGTATGCTCTTTATTTTTCTTAGATATGGTGTACTTGTACATGAGATAATATCTCATATGTACACTTTGTTTAATTACTATTATCTAAATTTATGTAAATTCTAAAACCAAAGAATTAACTCATACCATCGTAGTTTTGTCCTTAGCTATATTTGATATTACTGATTATTCGGATTTCGTTTGGTTTTCATTTTTTGAAATTATGGATTTCCTTTGTTTGGGTTCTAGTGCTGCTGATGAGGAATAAATTTCCGAAATGGCCATACAGCTCATTAAAATTATTGCAGTTGGAGTTAACATATGTGTTATGGTCTCATGTTCATTTACTCCATATCCTTTCGTGAAATATCCTATTATGATTGGCGTCAGTATAATTCAAGAGAATCATTGATCTGTACACCTTGAAAAAATTTACACCATTGATCGATTGCATCATCTTCTGGAATATTCGATCTATTAAAAGAAACACGATAACAATAGAGAGATGAACCCACCAATCAAATTACAGGAAATTCAACAAATCAGACGCCGACTTTGTGATAAATCCAGCCAATCAGAACACAGGATAATCGACCAACCACAAAGCACGTAACAAAAATAACCGACCAATCAGAACTATCGTTACAACGCGTCTACCTGTATAAAATCAGATGCATTGAGCAACCTTCTCTTTCTGCAATTAACAGCCGAATTGAACAGACGTTCCCAATGACAATAAACAGAATAAAGGTAAGTGAACTTATTATAATTAATTTAAATGACAATAAAGCCGAATTATAAAGTTCTGAATTTAGAGTTTAATTGACCGATTAAGTTATAGAGATGTGTATTGATAATTAACAAAATATAATGTTGTAATACAGTAATGTGTATTACCTTTTACAGATGTATGCCTGTGACTACTGCCAGCAAACTTTCGACAAGAAAAGCCAGTTATTGAGGCATCACAGACAGAATAAACACCACTATTGCTTTACGTGCGGAATATGCCAAAAACGTTTTCTTAAGAAAGTAATCTGGACAGACACGAAGAAAAGCACAAAGAATTTGCTTTATTTCCTTGCAACGAGTGTGAATTATTGGACAGAAGTAAAGATATATCACTACCAATAAAAGAAGCTCCAAAGAGGAGCCGCATTGTCAAATGAACCGACTGCCGACATGAAAAGCCCAGAACAGTATTGTACTATCTCTAAACGGGAAAATGATACCAAGATTCAACACCGAGTCGATAGAGTACAGAGTTTCGATCAAGGAATTGCGCGTGCAGAGTGTTCCAGATATACTGAAATCATTGCAAAAAATTTTCAACTCTATTTTGCTGAAAGTTACTGAGAACATGCAGAAGGAAGATTTGGTACAAGTTACCATAGAGTGTCCTGATTAAGATTTTCCCATCACATACCGTTGATGCAAATGGGTCAGGTGACGGGTGACCTACTATTAGAAGAAATTGAAGGAGTGTTACAGTCCAACGAGCAGTTTGAGGATCGAGATCATACATGTACGGCTTCCCATAGGTGGTACCAGAAAAAGGTGTACATATGTCGACACCGAGAGGTTCCTGAAGGAAAAGACGACCTATGCTGTGCCAGAGCCATCGTTACGGCAATAGCCAAAATCGACGGACACGATCAATGGAGCTCTATCAAACATGGGAAATACGTCAAGAAAGAATTGGCATTAGAACTTCACGATAGAGCAGGAGTACCTCTACAACAGTGCGACTTTGACGAAAGCAAACGATTCCAATCCATTCTACTGGACCATCAAATACATGTAATATCCAGTGTGCATTTCAATGAAATCATATATTATGGACCTAAAGCTGAGAAGAAAATATAGTTATACTACCATGACAACCACCACGACGTCATTACTAGTATGGCTGCATTTCTTGGTCGCGTTTACTTCTGTGCCGACTGCAAAAAGGGATACGACCATAAAGAATAACACATGTGCAACAACGTATGCCACTACTGTAGAAAGGTTCATACCAAGAGTGAAGATAACTGGATAACATTTGAAGACTGTGGGCGACATTTTAAAGGTACCATATGTGTCAACCTGCACAAAAAGACAACGACTTCGGGAAACTCGACGTGCACTACCTACTACAAGTGCATCACCTGTGGACAAACTGTGAACAAACGATATGGAGATCATACCTGTGGAAACAGATATTGGTTATTTGTTCTCTATCAGTTTTTAAACAATCTTTAGTTTATTATCTTCCAAACCTTTAGATATTATCTGCACTGAAGAGACATAAGAGACGAAAAGCGCATTTGCAGAAACTAAATTCACAGTAACTTCGGTATTTAGTTATTTATTATCACTGGGTCGATGCCTCTGCTAGTGGACTGTTAGTCCCCGAGGGTATTCACCAGCCGAGTAGTCAGTACTTCGGTGCTGACCCACAAGCCGATTCCATTTGAAACCTTGCAATATCTAAATTTTTGTAAATTTTGTTCAAAACTAAAGAGCATCTCCCTCGTGCAAAGCTCTTTCCTTGCTGATTTTGGTTTTACATTTAGATCATATTGGTTATTTGTTCACTATCAGTTTTTAAACATTTTTTAGTTAATGGTCTTCCAAACGTTTAGATTTTATCTGCAATGAAGAGACATAAGTTGTCGAAATGCGCATATGCAGAAACTAGATTCCCAGTAACTTCGGTATTTAGTTATTATTTACCACCACACTTGTAAAGATTTCTACCCATCAGAACATCAGTGCTACATTTCACCCAATGATAAAAAGGATGGACAGAAGAAACAGACTTATATTTTCTTCGACTTTGAATGCACTCAAGACGCCATGATACAATGTAATCAAGGATACTCGCCCGACGACAACGGCAATTGCGCTCACTGCAAATCTGTGAAAATGCGGAGTTTCCGAGCACCAGCCTAATCTGTGTGTGGTACACGAAGTCTGCTTGACATGCATGGATCAAAACGTCGATAAAAACAGTATCTGTCAGACTTGTGGAAAAAAAGAATTGGTATTTGCCGGACCCAACACCACCGAACAGTTTTGTAAATGGTTATTATCGGGAAACAATAAAGGAGCTACCGTCATCGCACACAACTGTAAAGGCTACGATTCGATACCAATACTAGGGTACTCATGGTGTGAAGCCAACGATCATAGCAAACGGAACCAAGAACATGTACATCAAAGTCCCCGGATGTCGCATTCGGATGATAGATTCACTAAACTTTTTACCCGTTGCTTTAGCCGAACTACCCAAGATGTTTGGATTGACCGAATTAAAGAAAGGACATTTCCCGCATTTATTTAACAGGAAAGAAAACCAATCAGTCGTACTCGACCATTTACCGGACATACGTTACTACAACCCAGACGCCATGAACCATGAGAAAAGAGCTACGTTTTTACAATGGTACGAGACTAATTAACAACAACGATTCGAAGAACTATTGAGTTACTGCCGTTCCGACGTAGGCATATTGAGACGATTCTGTTTAACGTTTAGGCAGCTGTTCCTGGAGATTACATCCACCGACGGACATGTAGGGATCGATCCGTTCCAACAATGTATTATGTAGCGTCAGCTTGCAACTTTGAATACAGAAAGAAATTTCTCCAGCCCGATACAATCGGTATTATTCCAGTCCAAGGATATCGTCCGGAAGAAAAACATTCCATCAAGGCCATGCAATGGATCAAATACCTGTCGGCAACAGGAGGAGTCGACATACAACATGCAGGAAATGGAGGGGATAAACAAATCGGACACTATAAAGTGGACGGATACTACGAGAACGAAAACGGAAAATACGTACTGGAGTTTAACGGGAAGTTCTGGCACGGCTGTTTACACTGTTATAGTGCCAGTACAGTAAACCCAGTCAACGGCATGACTATGGGTGATCTTCATCAACGCCCTTTGGAGAAAAAGATATATTTGGAAGAGCAAGGCTGCATCTACATTGCCAAATGGGAATGAAAGTTCGACCAAGAAGTTCAAGAAAATGACTACTTGAAAAGATTTGTGGAACAAAATGTCATAATTCCTCCTTTAGAACCAAGACACGCCTTGTTGGTGGACGTAACGAAGCATTTAAACTGTAGGAAAAAGACTAGTACATATCGTATGCAGATGTCACCTCACTGTATCCCAACATCAATAAGACCGGCAAAATACCCGTGGGACATCCCGAGATCGTCACAGAGAACTTCCAGAATATACAGCAATACGAAGGACTCATTAAATGTTAAGTCATGCCGCCGAGCAAGAATGAGGAAAGGTGAATTCTAAAATCATAGATCCAAAATCACGGCAATTCATACCGAAACCAGATGTCGAAACCAGAGTGTTTTCACCATCTTGCACGTAATCTAGTGTTTTATATGTATCCTCTGACTGAGATTAAGGATATGGTGAATGAAAAGATATGGAGTAAATACACATGAGACAAAGTCTCTACAAATACATGGTAAAAAAACAAGCAAAGGAACAACGCTTTTATTGCTGTTCTTCATCTTGAAGGCACCATGAGGCCTTCAACAATGAACTGTGCTCATTCCTCATATACATGATTTAGGAATTGTCTCTTAACACTTGCGATACGACGACATGAGTAGGTTACTATTACATCAGGGTTTTCGTTATCATAGACTTGTTAAAACCTTTACTAAATTTTATCATCGATATAAAGACTTAGTTCATAAATACAATGCAACTGTAAACATCTAATCAAGGCTGGTATTTCACATCCCTTATTTTACGGTAATAATTTACATAAGAGTAAAAAATACTTAAACTTGTCTAACAAATTTATAAAACCTTTAAATCGTCTCATTCATAAGGGTTGTAATTACGGTATTGTCGTCAAGTCATTACGTATGGCCTTCTTTTGTATTATCATTGATTTTTATAGGGTCTTTGTATTTTTACTAAACACAGTCTAAATTTCTAAAATCTGTATTGCATGGACACGGGTTATGTATTCCGGTATATGCATGAAATCATTATGCTAAACTCCTCACAGGAAGGGATCTTGGTGGAAGCTGTATACTGAGGGTACATAATTTTATTTGTCAGTTGGTAATGGGTCTGGAGCAAGCATGTCAGTTAACTGCTAGCAGTCTCTTGTGATTTCATGTTTATGTCCGTATATTTAGTTCTTTCAGTTTCATTTTTCACAGTTGACTCAGTCCTGTAGCAAACTGAATTTTACTGTAGTAACGACTGTTTTTTTTTTATTTATCACATTGGCTATAGGGGAAGGTTTGGGCCCAATAAAACTAGTTTACCCCCGCCGCAGCAGGTTTGCGCCTGTCCTAACTCAGGAAATTTATTATACCCCACGCAACGATGTTGCGGAGGGTATAATGTTTTTGACTGGTCCGTCCGTCGGTCCGTCCGTCCGTCAGTCCTGTTCTTGTCACTGCAACTCCTCTGTAACCGCTGGACGGATTGCTTTCATATTTGGTAGGATTGTTGGTCATGATGTGTAGATGTGCATACTATACCGCCATATTGATCGGATAATATGGGACTTAGACTATTTTCAATTAAAATACCAAAGTATGATCTTGTCACTGCAACTCCTCTGAAACCGCTCAATGGTTTGCTTTCATATTTGGTAGGATTGTTGGTCATGATATGTAAATGTGCATACTTTACTGCCTTATTGATCAGATTATTTTTATGGGAATTATTGGACTTGAGTTATTGGACTTAGACTATTTTCAGGTAAAACAGCAAGTATCATCTTGTCACTGCAACTCCTCTGAAACCGCTTAATGAAGTGCTTTCATATTTGGTAGGATTGTTGGTCATGATGTATAGATGTGCATACTTTACTGCTTTATTGGTTGGATTATTTTTATAAGAGTTATTTGACTTAGACTTTTCAGCTAAAACATCAAGTATCATCTTGTCATTGCAACTCCTCTGAAACCGCTAAATGAGTTGCTTTCATATTTGGTAGGATTGTTGGTCATGGTGTGTAGATGTGCATACTATACTGCCTTATTGGTCGGATTATTTTATGGGAGTTATTGGACTTAGACTATTTTCAGCTTAAACAGCAAGTATCATCTTGTCCTGGGTAATTTGCTTTTAAAATTTGACTGTTTTCAAATCTTCTTTGGTTTACCTTTCTCTTTTAAGTTTAAGAGAAATTCCCTGCTATCACTTTATTAAAAACAATTATTTGTTACATAATCAAGAGTAAAACAGGTTTTTTTATACAAATTTTTACAATTTTTTGCAAAATACTTCCATAATCTTTACTTATTTCACATTGCAATAATTTGAGTATATAAATGTATATTGTGTCCTACATTGGTCAATATTTGCCTTCAATTGAAATATCTTTCCCAGATACTGTAGTAGAAGTTTTTCGTCTTCATAGTCTGAATGGACTCTACTATTTCTATCACTGTGTCTTGGGTCTGTCAGTCATACACTTTTCATTCAAACGTCTTCTCTGAAACTGCTTGGCCAATTGGAACCAAACTTGGTTATAAAAGTCCTTAGGTGGTCCCCTTTAAAAATGTGTTCAAGTCAACACTCCATCCAAGATGGCTGCCAGTTGGATCTATGTCGAAAAATGGACCCTATATTCCAAGATCTCTGAAACTACTGGGCCAATTTGAACCAAACTTGGTCACAATGGTCCTTATAGGTGGTCCTTTTTAAAAGAAATGTCTGGCAAGTCTGTATCATATCCAAGATGGCTGCCAGCGGTGAACAGTTTTAACATTGGACCCTACGGGAAAGCATTCAAATATCTTCTGAGGCGATTGGAATTAAACTTGGTCACAATAGTCCTTGGGTGGTCCCCTTGAAAAATTGTGTCAGGCAAGTCCGCATGTCATCCAAGATGCCTCCTCCCCAGTGGGGAACTTTGTCAAAACTTGGACAATATGGCAAAAATCTCCTTTGAAAGAACTTGACCAATTGGAACCCAATATAGTCACAATGGTCCTTAGTTGGTCCTTTTTAAAAAATGTGTTCGGCAAGTCCACATCATATTCAAGATGGTGATGGTGAATGAAAGGGGAACATGGTTTTAACATTGGATCCTACAAGGAAACATATTCAAAGATGTTCTCCTCTGAAGCACATGACCAATTGGAATCATACTTGATCACAGTGGTCCTTTCTTGGTCCCCTGCACAAAATGTGTCCAGCTTGTCCACATAGCATCAAAGATGGCAGTCAGCGGTGAACAGTTTAACCTTGGATCCTATTGGAAATCTTTTAAAGATCTCCTCTGAAAGTACTAGGCCAATTGGAACGAAAGTGAGGCACAATGATGCTTAAATGGTCTTCTTCAAGAAGGTGACAGTCAGTCTACGCCCGATCAAAAATAGCTGGGGAATATAGTTTAATTTTGGATCATATAACATCAATGTCTATCAACAAACTTGAAATTGAGACCCTTAAACATTTGGATTATTTTGACTAATTGTGTCAGCCATGGCCCAGGTGAGCAATACAGGCTCTTGGGAGCCTCTTATTATGTATAATATTGTTTATAGGATACTTTTTAGTTCAATAATGCATGTTTTTCTGATATGTGGAGGTGTGGGGTTTGTGAGCTTGCTAACTAAGGTTCTTTCATTAAGCCTTTGTATGTCTAGTCTTTTTTCTAGTTAGATTACTTTATGTCTATGGGAGTCTAGGATAATGTTTATTTCGCTGAACTTGGTTACTCTCTATTCAGGGGCCGACTCCGCCCTGTCGTTGGATGTGGGGTTTCCTCACCGTTCATTGAAGATCTTATGGTTGCTTTGAGTTGTTATTACTCCCCTTTGGGTCGTTGTCTCTTTGACACATTCCCCGTTTCCCTTCTTTTTTCTACTAGCACGCATCTCAAATGATTGTAGATTAACGGAAGGTGTTTTGAATTTAAGCTTCATATAATTGTAATGATGAATTGTCCATGGTGAATAAAAGGATATGGAGTAAATGCACATACATTTTGTAAGACAAAGTCTTTAAATACATGGTTAAAAAAGAAACAAAGGAACATGTAATGATTTATTTGTTTTTTATCTTATGAGCCCGTCCTTCGTGGCTCCAGACGCTTTCATCATCAGAGTGTTATTGATAGATGTAGCTATATTGCTGACGTATTCAGTCAGTTGTAAATTCGAAATACACATTGAGTCTAATTGACTTTAATATGAAGTATATATTTAAATGAAATTGTCAATTTGATTCAAGTGATGTAAGGCAAGAGTTTTTTTCTGCAGTTTCAAAATTTCTCTGCATTGTTTCATTTAGTTCGGTATTGTTATTGATTTAAGATTTTTGATTTAAAATATATACTTCACTGTATATTTCTATCTTTTATATTTATATAATTTGTGTGAAAACTTTTCATATTGTTAAAAGGAATAATTTGTCATTGTTTACTTGACCTTAATGAAGGCATTATAGTCATTGTTGTGTTGTCTTTCTTCTAAGTAATCCATGTCTTTGTATCTTTGACCTTTTTTGTTGTTTTCTTATTGTATGGTAGCTATTTCATATGAACTTCAAAAGATACTGAATATCCGAGATCGTATGATCTGGGAACATGCTTTCCTTTTGATCATTTGTCTTTGATTTGTCAATCTTGATATACTTAACCAGTTTACAGACAGATCTTAAATCAATAAGACAATGGAATAAAAAGTAGTGTTGTTACAATGTAAATGAATTAAGATCTTAGAACAATAGCTTTTCTTTTTTGACCATTTTCCTTTTTGTCCTGTGTACTGAAAGCAATAAAATTATTGCAGATACTAAATCTCAAGTATCCAGTTTTTATCCTTTTCATTCCCGCCCTAAGAGATTGATTTTTCCATCTCTTTAACCTTAGTGCTTGATCACTATCGGAGGAACACATTCAACAGGAATAGTGAAAGAGTCCAATTCAACTTGATAACTAAGGAACCGGTCAAAATTTCTCAAGGTACATTGCATGGGCCCAGAGCAAACAGCGGCTGGACAGGTGTTTTTTTTTCAAAGTATCAGGGAATGGGACCAGGATTTTTTTCAGTCAAAATGTGCATGAGACTTGAACATTTTATAATGAGATCACTCAATGCAAAAATTAAAAGAATAATATGTAAATTAATTATTTTTAATTGTTGCATTCAGTGATATTTTATCTACACATTTTCTGTATTGGATAACCAGCTATAAAAATGGCCTATTTGCCTCTACTGAAATTTTCTACAACAAAATCTTACTTGTTTGATTCATTTTGACGATTTTATTTAATTTTAACACCTGAAAACACCAAATTCAATGAACAATTGTGAAAATTATTTGAATTTTATGCATTACTCTAGAATATAGATAAAGACCCTATTGCTATGGGATAATCAACTATAAAACGTGGTTTTTCTTCAAAATTTAACTTTTTTGAACAAGATCTTAATTGTTGTACAAAAATTTTAGATTTAATTTACTTTTCATGCCCTAAAATACGAAATATGAAAAATAAAAATATTTAACTATGTAATTTCAATTCTGAATGAAATAGAAAGGACAACAGGAAACACCTACAATGGCTGAAAATTATAATTACATGCCACAATCTGCCAGGGAACTACACTAGAAAAACACAAATTAGACAAAGGACAAAGGTAAACAACGATAAGAACTCGGGACAGTCAGACTTGGTACCGGTACAAGAATGTACTAGCAAAATCCAGAATCTTTCTAGTAAATTTATTATTATCTCGAATTCATATCAATTAAAGCTTTACAATGTAAAAGATTCAGTTTCATACAAATGAACATCAGTCCCTTGTGGAAATAATACAGCTTCGGTCCGAACTATGATGCATGAACAGGTCACGTGATCCTGTCAAGAGTATCGACAAAACGAAACAAAAAGAAAAAAAAATAAAACAAAAAACCAATTAACATAATTTTTACCAACCCAGTAGCTTATCCGAAAACCTATATGTTTGCAAGCTTGCAATCTCTAAATTTTAGAAAATGTTGCTTAAAACTTATGGGGAATATTCCTCGTGCATAGCTTTGTCCTAAATTTGATTTTCATCTAGATCTTTTTTGTTGTATGATCTCTATCAGATTTTACCGATTTTGGGTTAATGGTCTTTCAAATCTTATTCTGCACTAAAGAGACACATGTTGTCAAAAAATGGCCATATGCCTAAACTAGATTTACTGGAACCTTTGTGTCTGTTATTTATTTACATAAAACTAGGGAAAATTAAAATGAAGACACACATACACACAAAGATGAACAACACGGACAAAATAAAGCTTTTGGAGGGATGACCTCAATTGTTGGGTAGCATACACTTGTTTAAGTAGCCTATTTGTGAGCAACTGGGCTCTATCAAGGAAGTCACTGTATCGACTACAGGCTCTTGAATAGCGAATGATTTGCGATATGTAAACTCCGTATGCTGGCGCTGTGGAGATGTTGCTACAAAGAAAAGGGAAGATGACTATTGGAAAACTAAAGTAATTGCGTTTGTTTTACGCTTACTTTGAAGTTTTCCTCTGTTGTCAATTTCAAGATGAAGGCCAAGGAATGAGGTCGACGTTGAAAGGTCAGTAGAATCCCTAATTTCCTGCTCATTTGGATAGATCAGATGCAGAAAATCACCAAAGCGAGTGTTTTAGTGACAAAATATCATCTATATAACGGAAGCTACAATTGAAAGATTGGGCCAGTTTTTTTTAGCTTAATTTTGAAGAAGCCTTTCGATGAATTCAGCCTCACAAGAGTGGAGAAACAGATCGGCTAGGAGAAGTGCACAGTTTGTGCCCATAGAAATTCCGATAGTCTGTTAAGTCCTCAAAACTGGACAAATATATTGTCGATCAGAAGCTTCAACATTTTAATCATTTCTTCCTCTGTATATTTTATCTCCAATTCGGCTTCATTTTTCACAAGAAAGACTTGTTCTCTACCTCTACCTTCAACAATGTCTCTATATTTTCGTTCAGCTAAACTAAAGGCCCGAGATCAGGTTGTATTAGATAACAATCAGCACAGATTCATCAAAATATTTAGAAGACAAAAATAGACGTTTTATATCTCCATTTGTTAATAATGCCAAATAACTTTTACTTTACCATTTACGCGATATAAAGATTTTATGAGATATTGATTGCCAATTCGTTTTCTGTAAAACCACGTGACAACATCGTGAAAGGACAATAAACTAAACTTCCGTTAAACGATTTTATATTTTGTCATCTGCGTGATATCAATTCATCACAAAAACACACTTGCTCTGAACAAATTAAAGGGTAATGCCTTAGTTTTATATATTTTACTGCTACTGTACCTGTCAGAAAAGTTCTTGATTTGCAGCGTCATACATTTGTAAAAGTTCTATCAATCTTGGCTTCTTTTGTAAGCTAAAATATAATAACTGAAATTGCTAGTAATTATAGACTTTTTTATCCTGAATTTTCTTCCAAATTGGACAGATATTGTTTAAAGTCTTCTAATACAAAAATACCCAAGTTGCATAAAAAACTGTAAATTTCGTTATGCTGTACACGTGTTTCAAGAAGTAACCTCTCATCAGCTGCATTTAAATCAAATAATATGGAAAGCCATAATCCAAAAATAGTAAAAAAAGAAGTACTCATTACCAAAAATATCGAAATAGGAAGTGTGACAGGACAGCCTATCTACGTTGTAGTAGGTAGATATATATATATAGCCAGTAAAAATCGACTGAGCTAACGGAATATTTCTTAAGCTCATTCGGTTAGGTGGCTGGCTGAAGTGCTGGAGGTCCTGGGTTCGATCCCCGGAATTGACATTAGTCAATTTTCTAAGGAGATTCATGCTCTCCGGTTACATTTGGCGCCCTGCTAAAAACCCATGGTGGTTAGAAGATGCTAACCAGGGTTTGTGTAGATATTTGGGTGTTGAGAGTCATACACAGCAAGTATGATGACTCTTGAGGTGGGGGAAGTGTGACAGGACAGCCTGTCTACGTTATAGTAGGTAGATATATAACCAGTAAAAATTGACTGAGCTAACGGAATATTTCTTTAGCTCATTCGGTTAGGTAGCTGGCCAGTGCTAGAGGTCCAGGGTTCGATCCCCGGAATTGACATTAGTCAATTTTGTAAGGAGATTCATGCTCTCCGGTTACAGTACTTAGGACATCTACCGAGTGCCATACACGGTTAAATAAATACCGAAGTTGAATGAAGAAGTAGTATTTAAAATGGTTAGAATTTTGTTAAAACAGGAAATTTCTGTAAATCGCTAGGTAAATTTCAATGTCAGACAAGTCTGACTATTAGACTGGTGAATATTCTCGGGGACCTCTGGTCCACCAGCAGTGGCATCGGTCCAATGGTTTCAAAATGCAAGAATACCCATGTTGTATAACAAAAGTAAATTTAGTTATGCTGTACACGTGTTTCAAGGAGTAACCTCTCATCAGTAGCATTTAAATCAAATAATACGGAAACCCATAATCCAAAAATAGTATAAAAAGAAGTAAGTCGGTAAAGTTCCATCTATCTACGAGTGAGGAGTATATATGCACTACGAATTTCCACAAAATATATTTTTCAGACATGTATCCTGAAAGCCATAGAAATATCACTGAATGTCTATGTTATGGAATGGTGAGATGCCATATATTAATGCTATGGAATGATAACATGCCATATAACAATGTAATGGAAGCATGACATGCCATTCACAAATATTATTGAAAGATGGCATGTCATATACAAATGTTATGGAATGATTACATGCCATTTGTCGTCTTTTATTTCCGTGCCTGTGGCTGTCTCACGTCCTTCTTTTGTCTTTGTTTTTCTCTGTTGCCGTTTTTGCCATGTCTTTGGACTTTGATTTTCGTAATTATCACTTCCTTTGTTCCTTCGGTATTCTACTGCCGTTGTTATATATCAGTGTTGTCGAAAAAATGACATGCATTTACAAATGTTTTAGAAGGATGACATGCGAAAATAAAGTTATCGAAAGAGGACACGCCATATACCAATGTTAACTTATGATGACACGCCCTATATCAATGTTATCGAATGATGATATGGCATTTATATATAATTATTGAAGGATGCCATTTACAAATGTTATGGAATGGTGATATGCAATATACAAGTGTATCGAAGACAGACATGTCATATACAAATGTTCTTGAAGGATAACACATAATGTTCATGTCATCGAAGGATGACATTACAAATACCAGTGTTATCAAATGATGACATACCATCAGCCATTTTAATGAAAAGATGACATGCAATTCACTAGCGATATATATATAGTGTTATTGAATAACTAAAAAGCGAAGTTACTGTGAATTCATTTCCTGCATATGCGCATTTCGACAACTGATGTCTCTTCAGTGCAGATAAAATCTAAACGTTTGGAAGACCTTTAACTAAAAATTTTCACAACCTGAAAGAGAACAAATAACCAATATGACCGTAATGTAGAGCCAAAATTAGCTAAGGACAGAGTTTTGCATGAAGGAGATACTCCTTAGTTTCAACAAAAATTACAAAAAAAAAATTATATATTGTAAGGTTCCAAATAGAATCGATTCTCGGGTCAGCACCGAAGTACTGACTACTTGGCTGGTGAATACCCTTGGGGACTTACAGTCAACCAGCAGAGGCATTGACCCCGTTGTAACAAATAACTGAATACCGAAGTTACTGTGAATTTATTTTCTGTATAAGGATGACTACCATATACCAGTGTTAGCTAAGAATGACATCCCAATGCCAATTTTATCAAAGAATGAGATGTCATATACCAATACCATCAAAGGAGAATATGCAATTTATACAAATGTCATACAGAATGATATGCCAAATACAAATACCGTATACTTAAATTATGGAATGATGATATGCATTATACAATATACAATGAAAGATTATCGAAGGATGAAATGTCATGTACTAGTATTATCGAAGAATGACGTGCTATATACCAATATTTTCGGAAAATGACAAGCAATATACCAGTGTTGTCGAAATAAAAATGTCATATACCAATGTTATCCTAGGATGACATGCAATATAAGAATAATATGAAAGACTAAAATGCCTCTTTGGTTGGAAGTGTTTTAAAATTTATCGTGGATTCTCGTTGCAGCAAGACGTTGACAAGAGTTATAGAGCCTTTTGGTGCTGCAACGGGTGGTCTAAACGTGGTAATAGACATTCAAATCAGACTGAAACAATAATGTTTTTATTGCGAATTTTTATGTAAAGGTATCGAACGGTAAGTTATATAATAGTAAATTTCAAGATCATTATACGTGGTCTCGGTGGCGCAATGGTTAAAACCGAATGACACTAGACAGAAAGAATATTGTGAAAAAAATTTAAACCTTGTTTTCCCCGAACATAATTTTCAAGATACAAATACAACAAATAAACAAATATTTCATATGGTCTCCGTAGAGTAGAGCGTTAGGTTAATGATCATCGAAGACTGTAGTAAACGCTCGACTTCAATGTTCGAGCCTGGCTATCAAACAGCTTTTTGAGACTTAAAATTATGTGCTGCCAGTAACATTTTCAAAATAACGTGTGCACTTGTGCGGAGAAAGTGGCCGGTAACTAAACTGGGAGGGATAAAATAACAATAGGTTGGCAGGGGGATACTGTGGTACAAGTATTTTCTTACCGTCTAATCTACCGGTATATAACATGTAAATTTTTGTAACAGGAGTCGTTTTCCAATAAATGCACAGGTAAATTTGACAAGGATGAAAGACTTTTGTCCCTTGAGTTTAGTACACGACTATTGATCTTTCCATTGTAAAGATAGTGTTATTGTTGTTTTGTACCGGGAACACAGTCATGTAATGTATTTAATCTAATCTAATAAAATTCCATTTAAAGATATCAATCACAGATGTGACTGTGTGTCTGTGATTGCAATGTCAACCACCAAAACTGCTTTATTCCGAGACTTGTATGATTTTGTTCCCTAGAGAATTCATATTTATTAAACGATATTCATTATTGATTACACCTTATATGAAAATACAGGCGTTTGATTGGTCTAACGGCAGTGTATTTCTTCCCAATTTCCAAGTTTGTTTTTCTTTCTCTTCCTTTAATATTCTAGGATTTTTTTAAGTGATCAAGGTATTTGCCAAATAAAATGGAATAAAAAAGATAACAGGAAACACCTACAATGGCCGAAAAACATAGCCACATGCCAGAAAGTAAATAGGAATTGCACAAGAAAAAACCCACAATAAAAATACAAAAGACAAACATAAACAACGATAGGAACTCGGGACAGCCGGACTTGGTACCGGCACTAGCAAAAGCCAGCGGTAGGATTAAACCGGTTTTCGGTACCCAAACCTCCCCTTTCTCTGTCCCGTTTCCCTATAGTAGAATAAACATACGAATAAAACCAATACAGGTAGACTACTAACTCCATGACCGCAATCTGGAAAGGAAAAAAATGGGGGAACAAAACGTAATTTTGAAAGATGGGTCAAAGAGTGCTCGCCGCTAAACTGCCGGCTAGCTCAAGGAGCCTAGTCTGCTGGTAAAACACTGTCGCACTACGGGAGGAAAATCAAATTCAAAACGCCCAATGGGTTTGGTAAAGAATCATCATGTATTTCAGTAGACATCGGCAGTATCAGTGAGAGGCCAGTATGAGTGTAAAATCCTCAGGTCATTGGATCCCAAAGCTAATTTAACGGACACGTGTAAAATATCATGTCGATATCCCCTATTGCGTAAAGAATGTAAGTTACGTCCCAGTTTTTCTGGATTTTTAATCAGTTTCTGACATTTTTTAACAACATTTCCGTAAAATCGAGGATGGGAAATGCCCTTAGAAATAAGCTGTTTGCGAGTGACATTATATTTAGATGTCAGATGTTCATATCTTCGATAAAACTTTTTAAATGTATTTAACAATTTATGAAATCTGTAACCTTGTTGCAAAAGTTTTGAAGTGATAGTAAGGTTACGTTCATTGAAGTCGTCAAGAGTAGAACAAACGCGTGCGAATCGTACCAGTTGAGAAATATAAACTCCGTAGGATGGGGCTAGAGGAACGTCGCCGTCAAGAAAAGGGAAATTAGTAATACTGAAATCAAAATCATCCCTTTTATCGTAAATTTTAGTTTTATTTTACCAGAGTCAACGATGATAGTTAGATCCAGAAAAGGGCAATTCTTAGAATCATTATTAGCTTTAATAAGTTTCAGTTGTTGTGGGTAAATGATGTCGACATAATCTGAAAACTGGGGATTGTCAATAGTAAGGATATCGTCAATATACCTGCTGTTATCGTTGAGAATAGAAATAAGTTGATCACATAAAAGAATCCTTGCGTTTTGTTACAACAAATAAACTGCAGTCCAGAAAATTTAAAAGACCATTTAATCAATTGTCCCAATTTAGATTTTATCAGATTATGCGGAAGCGTTGTATAAAGTGTAGAAAAATCATAACTGTCGATAGATGAAACTGGTTTTTGTATTGATTGCAATTTATCTAAAACTTCAATAGAGTTTTTTACACTCCAAAAGTAATTGACACCAGAGTTTTGATAAGTTTTTTCACAATATTTTATAATTAAGTCCTTTATACAAGAAAGTGCACTGGTTAAATGGATGGACAAGNTAGTAGTAGAACAATTACTCGATTCCGAAATAAAACGATGCTTGTACGGGTTTTTGTGAAGCTTAGGAATCCAGTACATAGTAGGCAAGGTGTTATCTTTAAGTGGAACTTTGAGCATTTCTGTGTCCTTGTAATGTTGTTTGGTGAGAGTTTGTTCATCACAATTGGTGCGTTTGAAAGTATTAGAATTGTCCAATTCGTTTTGTTGGACATCGATATAATATTTCTTTCAAATGATCGAAACGTTGTTAGAAGCTTTGTCAACTGGTACAAACACATATTTTTTGCCAAGATCTCTCAATTTAGACTTTATTCTATTAACAGACAGCTTATGATGTGGCTAAACATAATTATCTTTATAAAAATTAATTTTGTTGCTGACTTTGGTAATAATTTTATCTTTGAACAAATTCAGTGCGTGTTTGTCTGCACTCTCCCGTTTGCACCATTTTATACAGTAAAATTTTTTACCCTCCACCGTTGTATTTGCAAAAAAAAAAAAAACGCAAGCCTCATAACTCTAAAATCACTTATGATGCTTACCAATATTATCTGAGGAGTTCAGGGTAGTTGATAAAGACAAAAGATGGCAGACGAACCGGTTACAGATCGGTATTGGAATTTAAGTTTTGACAAAATCGATCAACTTGCTAGATGTTCATTCTTAAAAAAAACTTTGAAATCGACAAAATTACCAGTCTCGAGATTGAGCACCAAGGGCTCGGGAAATTTCCCATCTCTCGACTGTTTTTTTTTTTTGGCAAATACCCTTCCAAAGTATTATGCATCTGCTTAATATACATTTTTTTTTGTTTTCTACGGTATAATTCTACTGCACTAAAGACATTTTCCTTCCGTAAACTATAAAGTTAATGTTTGAGTTGATAAAGACCAATTGTGATTTTACAAAAAAATACAAAATCTTTAGATACCCCCTCCAAATAAAAGTTAACGACTAGTTGAGGAACGATATTAATTTAGGTAATAAAATGAATTAATTTGATGTGAGAGGTAAAACAGTGTTTTTTTGTATGTAAAAAACGAGTCCAATAAAAATGTAGTTGATACTATTATACCACTCCCTCAACTGGTGCATATTGAGGGAAAACAATGCGGGTGCAGAATTGACATTTATATCAAGGTGTAATGTTTTTATTGTGACGTCAAGGTTAATTTTTAAAATTATCTAATTATTTTTGCCGAAAAATAGTTCCCTCCACCGTCCTCGGCTTTATTTTGTTAGCAACATGAAATATTTCTGTAAATCTTGATCATAATTTTTCAGTTCAATAGAGGTATCATAAAAAAATATATCTAGGAAAGAAATGAAAAGCTCAAGGTATGGGGCTTTTGAAAACTAAAAAATATGTTATCTTCATGGATTATTAAAAATTCAAATATGGCAATTGGTAACCGTCAACCAATAAAAACTCAACAATCATATACTTCGCACATGCGCAGATGGTATCGGAATAAGAGTGAAAGGAGTGCAAAACAACGAGTATTAAATTTGGTCCGTCTTCATTTATGAAGGAAATAAAGGTCAAGACCATTCCGTTCAGGCACGTAAATGTGTATCGTTATGATTTCAATTCGGAATTTGAACTTGTTAGAATTTGCCATCTGCAAAAGTTTTCGATTATCTTTCAAAAACTGCAATTCACCCCTCTGTTCTATTTTAAGCGAATGCGGCCATGTTTCAGAATCCTTAACGCAGCGAGGATTCAGCTTAAGATTGGTTTAATTTGGTTAAGTGGTTTCAGATTTGAAGATTTTTGAAATTATTGACAGACGGGCATATAATGAAGGCAATAGCTCATACAATGCATGTCCTTTTAATGATAACGGGAAATATCTAAAATGGCTGAAATTTGCTTAGTGTAATGGTAAAACACTGTCGCTCAACTGAAAAAAAAAATCAAGCTGAAAACATGAAGGGATTGGTAAAGAATCGATATTTATTTCAGTAGAAATTTGCAGTACCGGTGAAAGGCTGGTACGTGTGTAAAATTTCTATGTTTAGTATAAAAATAAGAAATACTTAAGTTACTGAAAATTTATTTTCCGCAGATAGCCATTTCCACAAAGTCTCTGCATTGGCGATGAATTAAAAACTTTTGATCTTATGTTTTGTGAGTTTACATTATGGCTTTCATATTATTTGGTTTTAATGCTGCCGATGAGAGGGAACTCCTTGAAACACGTGTACAGCATAACGAAATTTACTTTTTTTAATGCAGCTTTGGTATTTTTGTATTTAGTGACAATCGAACCTTCAGTGAAAAGAAAGGAATTGCCCAAAACAATGAAAATATCGACACCACAAAGAAACAACGGCATCACATATGTACAGCACAGAAAAGGAAAATGGGGACATATACAGAAATTTATCAAAATAATATTGCTAATGATATAAAAAAATTTCAAGTGAATCAAACAACGGCATTACAATACCGAAGGATTAAAGGAGTGGAATTTACAAAATCGAAGTCAAAAGACATGGCCGAAACGAGGACAGAAAACAGTGACGTTTGACAGATACATAGCACAGAAATAGAAATCACAACATTCAAAACAATGGCACTCACAGTGTGAACTCCAGTGAAATTGAGAGTGACATCAGTTGCTCCGGATGGCTAAGCATTCCTACTCTGTTACTCTGTCACACTGTGAGTCATTCCAGCTGTCAAAATTGGTAGTCAAATCCGGGAAGACGTGATTTAGCTGAAATGTCCACTATCATTTGGGATACTGACATGTTATATCTTTCGATAATGTTATGGTGACGGCCATAGAATTTCTGGAGGAATGGAATTAATTTAGGTTGAACAAATCTCTGACTAAGCAGTATTTTGGACAGTGTTTTTGCAGTTAATCACTGTACAAACTACATGCGCGACAGTAACGGATCAACTGTGAAATGTACACTCCATAGGCTGGACAGGAAGGTATATTGCTGTTTAGAAAGGGAACGTTCACAATTGAGAAATTAAAGTCATCACGCTTGTCATAACTTAGATTTCAAACATCCATCTTCGTCAATATTCAACAAAAGATCTGGGTACGAAGTCGAAGTAGGTTTATCAGTTCTTTCTTTACTTTCAATGTTATTGGGATTGATCTGATGTAAATATACCTTAAATTTAGGATAATTAAGAGAAAGTACAACGTCTATGCAGCGGAAGCTGAAATTAAAGGACTGGGCTAAATGTTTTTGTCTTCTTTGTGCAAGCCCTTGTAAAATAAGTGAGAACCGAACCGTCAATCAAAAAGCGAACAATCCAAGGACATTGCAGCAATGGTTTTTATTGAACTTGGCCTCGTGCGATGAAAAGGTCAGCTAAAAGTGGCGCACATTTAGTTCCAAATATCAAATAATACACCATTATCACAAAAAATGTGCTTTCCATCAACCCCGTTTATTATTTCATGAACCTTAATTGACATCTCATTGACGTGTTTTCTGTATTTTTTGCATGAAAAAATATGTATAATCAAGCCTTTGTTTAGCTATTTCTGATATTACTGATTATTCGGATTTGTTTGTTGTTATGCATTTTATGAATAACCAATTTTTTTTAGCTCTTTCTGATATTACTGATTATTCGGATTTCGTTTTGTTGTTATGCATTTTAAACAATTTTTGAAATTATGGATTTCCTATGTTTGGGTTCTAGTGCTGCTGATGAGGAATTAATTTCCGAAATGGCCATACAGCTCATTGAAATTATTGCAGTTGGAGTTAAACATATGAGTTATGGTCTAATGTTCATTTACCCTATATCCTTTCGTAAAATTTTTTTTCTTTAAATACAATTATCTGTATGAATCAGTAAACCTAACACTTGTACAACTGTTACAGAAAAGACCAAAGTCTTTCGTCAGATATGACTATTTATATACAATTAGTGTACTAATAAGTTACCAAGTTATCATATTCACAAAACAACTATTGATAGTAAGTATCATTACAATGAAATTATCAACTGTTTTCTGATAAAACAGTGCTACAGTATCTCTAACTATGGTTACGACCGTACCACCGGAATTGACATGTTCAATACGACAGCAGCCTACAAAGAAGTGGGAGATGCTTTGTCTACATGTGCACATGTTCTCAGCAAGGTTTTTATTGTTCATCTGAATACATGTATGTGTCTTCAGTTTTCTTTTCTGTGCCGTACTCCTTTGATATCTTTGTTTCTTGGTGTTTCCTGTGTTGCCATTGTCCTGTGATTATTTGTTTCTGGACTGACGATTCGTTTCAATCTTTATTCACTGAGGGTGAACTTAAAATTTATTGAGGATAAACTTTCTTTATAAAGGATGCTCACTGTTTGCGTTTTGGTATTTCTGTCAGATGTTAAGACTTCTCTGTTTTTCCCTAGATTGATTCACTTACAGTGTTACGGGTGCTGTTAACAGAGCAGGACTTGCTAACCCTTCCGTAGCACCTGCTGTCACTCACAGTTTCATTAGAGTTCACATTGTGAGCGCCTTGGTTTTGAATATTGTGTTTCCAATTTCTGTGCTTTGTGGCTGTCTAGCGTCATTGTTTTCTGTGAATTCGTGTTTGCTGTGTCTTGATTTGGACTTCGATTTTTGTTTATACCTCTCTTTTATTCCTTCGGTATCCTACTGTCGTTGTTTAAAAGTGTTATAATCTTTCTCTTTTCTTTTTTTTGATAATTATATTTTAAGAAGGACATAATCAATTGTATATATTTATTTTGTCAAATTTGTACACGGATAACCATTACTTATGTTACACTGAAAAAACAGATCAATTCAGTTCTTGTTGAATTTTTAACCCCTTAAAACGAAATAACCAACTTAATACTTTTTTTTGGGCTGATATCTTTCTTCATTTTTCGAATTATTATGGTATAACTAATTAACCGTCGTGAACATCAATAAACATGTCCAAGTACCAAACAACGCAGAAGGTTTAAACGTTTTGCAGAACATGTTCTGCAACGAGTTTAATCCGATGCTTTGATCGACACGAGTGACATTTTTATTGATATGCATGACGGTCGGTTAGTTATGCTTTTTATGATGTAGATTTTATACTAAAAAACTGAGATTTTATATGCGGATTATTTTTTCATTTCAATGCACCCCTTGTCCGAAATTCATTCATTTACGTAGTAAAGGATTGATATTAGAATTAATATTAGATATCAAATTTGCTTGAGTTGTGAGTTTTACCAATTATATCAACGGAAAGTTTAGTTTGCGTATGATCGAGAAATGCTATGATCAAAACAAGCTGTGGTGAAGTAGGATAGTGCTGTACAAGTGCTGGCTATTGCTTGATTGATTGATTAGTTCGCTTAAAGTCCAGTTAGCAATAAAACTACTTGTAAATCAATACGAAAACAAATTAACAAAATCAAATAATGTAACTACATGTAAATCAGTAAGATAAGTTAATTAAATGAAAAATGTAACTACATGTAAATAAATGCGAGAACAAGTCAATCAAATAAAAAAATGTAAGGAAAAAACAAAAAATACGGTGGAATGGACAACCGGGGCAATGACTTTTGATTGCAACTGGAAAAGGAGAGAAACGGGTAGCGACAGGAAATTTTGCCTTCTATACGACACCCAGTGCTTCTGATCTCCTTAAAGAAATATATAGAATGGGTCTTAATACTGCATAGAGCGTTGAGTTTATCCACACAGTTTGGTTACAATGGTTCGTTGTCACACTATTACGTATTACGACCTTATTACCCCATGCAAACAGTTGATTCCCTTTTCCACCAACTGGGCACGGCAGCTCTGTGGTCGAAGCCACCGATTTGGGTGTGGGGTCTAGTGCTCGAGAAGATACCGAGACCCTATGATGTAATCAGTAAAGGAATAAAAATATTAAGAGTAAAATGGTTAAGTCAGCCATAAAAAAATGCGAAAGACAAAATTTTCAAAAATAAAACCAAGCTACAAATGATACAAATACAGACAGAGGTGAAATGCCGAACGTTACGGCCAGATGCCTTTCAAGTAGGAGGCAACCGGGTCGAAAAACGAAGAATGGTGTTTCAACGACTAGGGAAAGCAGAACAAATGACATCTAACAGAAATCGTGTTCAATCCTTAACTCAAACAAGAACATGGAATAAGTAATTGCAATCAGTAATTGCAATTGAATTACCATCATTATCTGCATTGAAGAGATGTAAGGTGTCGAAATGCGCATATGCAAAAAGAAAATAACTTCGGTATTTAGTTATATAGTTATATTTCCTGAAGAGATTCAAAGTAATTGCTTTATTGCACTTATAAGTATATGAAAGTATTTAAATACAATTTGATAATTAATGTAATTGCAACTAATTTTCAAAAATGGTATGTATTGCAACCATTGGTTTAAACAATTTTGAGACAATAAACAAAGATTAACAAAATTGACATACCACATATTTTCAGTGTTTATTAATCATTATATACAATCAATGGATTTACACGAAAGACTTCAATACTAGGGTTAAATTGCCCTCAAAAACAATTTACCTATTCAAGTTCCCTTATATTTCTGATTTAGCTAATTCAAATATTGACAACTGCTAGTAAATGCATTTACCCACTCGGGACCTCAAGGGCATTGGATAAAAAATCGCATTACAAGCATTGAGTGCAACTCAACTCCCATAGAGAGACCTTTCAAAAAGACATATTAACCAGAACACTCATTTATAATGAAAAAACAAATACATGGTACATCTGCTTTGTCTTATATATTCATATCTATTTCTATTAACTTAATTTCTGTGTTTAATTTTTTCATGCTTATTGTTACTATATAATCGTTCTTAATCTAGAACTACAGTTGACCAATGGAAAAATATTCTATTAGAAATAGTATTCAGTTGAACGATACACTAAATGTTGCATTTCTCTTTTATCGTTATTGCATCATATACAATTACTTTTTCAAATTCTTTTTAAAAAAGTACTGTATTTGAAATGTAATGTTAATAATAACAAAAACCAGAATTTACTGTAAATTGAGTTTCTGCATAAGGATACAAATGTATCTATGTCTCCTCAGTGTAGTAGTTTAGGAAAAATACGACGTAATTGAAAGAATTTCAGTAATTTTAAAGAAAATGAACCAAACTCTCATTCTGTTCAAGGAATAGTATCATAAATAGACTGTTTAATGCAAAAGCGTCGAGCAGTCCAAAGAAAATTTATAATTTTTTAAGGAACTGTTTTTGTTTTCCCCAACACTGGTTTTTATGAAGAAATTCTATTGCATTTGAAGTGTGTTGTGGTTGGCTCGTCGAAAATGGTCATCGCGTTTACTGGGCAATATTTCAGCGTTTAAAACCAACAGCATACACTAAGTTTTCAGAAAAACGCACGTGAAACCATTTTTTAGTTTAAGGACGCTAGTTGGTACTACTACTTCATCAGTTTCCCGAGGAAAATGACATGTCAGAAAGCGAGAACTCTTACATTGTCTAGTGCCCTTGTACTTACAAGCAGTTAGAGTTACAGAGCTAAAAATGAGATGCTGTCTTATACTCTTCACCTTTCTGAGAGAATCGAATCATAGAAAACTGTAGACATGTGTTCGTTCTTATGAACTATGAAAAGATTAAAATCGTTTGAAGGTGGTGTGTCAGGACCAACAGATGGTATGTCAGGACCAACGGAATTTAGTCGTCAGTTATTCTTACCCTCTTCTCCGAAGACTCCAGTCTTGTAATTCTGGAAACTGAAATCGCGCTCGGTCAAAACTTTTCTGGTGTAGCATGTCTCAACAAATATATTTCACTCTTTTGCATTGAGTTCTGAATTAATGCTCAACACTCAAAGTACGACGAAGTCGCAAAAATTGTGACTTTTTCATCCCTTCAGAAATTCTATGGCCGTCATCATGACATCGTTGTATGACGTGTCTGTGTCCCAAATAAAACGGACCTTTTCAGCTAGATTTCACGTCTTTACGAAGTTGACATAACCGGTTTTGACTCAACCTTGGATTTACTCACTGACAGTGTGACGGGTGCTGCTAGCGGAGCATGACATGCTTACCCTTCCGGAGCACCTGATGTCACTCCCGGTTTTCATGGGAGTTCACACTATGAGTGCCTTAGTTCTTAATGTCGTCTTTTTTATTTCAGTGCATTGTAGCTCTCTCACGTCCTTTTTGTCCTTGTTTTGTCTTTGTTTTTCTCTTTTTTTGCCATGTCTTTTGACTTCGATTTTTGTGGCCATCGCTTCCCTTGTTCCTTCGGCATTCTACTGACGTTGTTGAATCGCATCCTTGCATGACTTAGGATGACAGAATCCATGATTTTGTTAACAGTCGGCGTCTATCGGTCTATTTATATAATAGTTACATATATAGAGAGAATTATCACAAGATATAGACTGCCCAAGGGATAGCGATATGGACTGACACATTCATAATGCCCGAGCCGTAGGCGAGGGTATTATCGATGTGTCAGTCCATATCACTATCCCTAGGGCAGTCTATATCGTGATAATTCTCTCTATATAAGTAACTATTGTGTTTATTTTATTGAAGAACATTTAAATTCTAATTTTCATCAGTTGCCACCATACCATGTTTAAAGTCATTCGCATAAAAAAATATAATAAAAAAATCCACCTTTCTTCCTCTTTACAACCTATTTTCAGATTTATAAAACAATCTGTACTTTTACATATGTAGTCATCTGAAATTTTTACGGACCTCTTATTTCTACCTTATATTACAATTTATTTTGTTAAAATCTAGTTATCAAATAACAACAGTTGCAAAAGAATTAGCAAATGTTAAAATGATTAGTTTGGGAAATTTCAATTTTATTAGAGTCACATTCAACACTTCACTTATTTCGAAACAAGACTGTATTGTGAATACAATTAAACCTACCGGTCAATATAAAAAAATTGGGACCGGTCAACATCATGATATTGACCGATAGAATAAATACCTTAGATTAATGAATACCACCTGACCAGCTCTGCACCAATCAGGAAAGAATATTTAAATCTGATATAAAATAAAAAACAATTAACTGAAAATGTATCCTATCTAATGGTATAACAAATGTTGAGAAGAGACAGACCTTATAAACAATTTTATCATTTTATTGTCATTTTCCTTTATCGGAGTGAAACGTACAGAATACGAATGTTTTCATTTTCGTTTTTGATTAAGTTCAAGATTGAGCACCATATTTGCAGGTATAAATTTTTGTTATACCTCACTGGGTGTGCTTTCTCTCGTCCTTAAAAGATCATTCTTTGTTTTTCTGCCCGTTTTTCTCCTAGTTGAAGGCTATCTGACCGAAACGTTTGGAATTTTATCTCTGTCTCCCTTTCTCATTTTTAGAATGTTTATATTTTTGTTGTTGTAAATTTTGTCTTTTTTACCTTTTAAATGTGATCAACGTCACCTATTTTTTTCTTGTTTAAACATGTTAATTTGTGGACATTGCACAACATATTTATAGGACGATCGAGACCTGTCCAGTGTATCAAGATTAAACAAGATAAATGCATGGCGACTTCAAGATGAAGAACAACAATACAAGCGTTGTTCCATTGCTTATTTACCATGTATTTGTAGAGACTTTGTCTCATTTGCATTTACTCCATATCCCTTCATTGATAATTGAAGGGCGATCAAGATGTGCTGAGTTTGCCCGATCAAACAAGATCAAATCGAGATCTTGTTTGATCTTTATAAACTTAACTCGTCTTGATAATTTCTAGCACAATTAATAAGTGGATCTTACTTGCTCTAAGGCTATCTACATATTATGTATACACGTCTTGATTGTCCTTGTAATCAATTATCTTGAAAAAATCTTAAATCTTACACTTTTTTTAACACAATTGAGTTAAGCCTGTCAAGATCGTGATATTATCAAAACAGGCAAATAAGATCATAACATATCTGCTAGTGAATATCTACATTTAACTCACCAATGAAGAATTTTAGGCTCAAGTGTTCCTGTAATGTGGACAAACAGTAGAGAATATCAAATAAGATAGAGTTGTCTTTCTTTTTATATAAGATCAATAGCTTTTGACTCTGCAAAAATATACGTGATGAATAAATGTATCTATTTCCGAAAGTCATTTATTCTATTGCTGTTGTTTTATTAAAGAAGCTAAAATTGGTATCATTATATCAAAATATCCTTGACTTTGAATTTAATCCTTCTATGTTAATTGTGCCAAACTTTTTTTGTTTTTCTTTCTTTAAAATTGGTTAAACTGTATACATTTTGAAGAAGTTTATTGCCCTGCCAGCCATTGCTTGACAAAATCTATTGAATACAATATTTGAAAACAAACAAGCAGGGGTATATAGATAAAAGTGTAGGGGTGACCTTCTGTACATTTACTTTATTGGCAAACGAAGTCTTAATGCCAAAGTATCTTTACTTTTCATCAATTAGTACCTGTCTTTGATACATGTAAATAGGATACAATAAGTAATATCATTACACCAATGTATAGAAGAAAAACTTTAGTCAAGTGTTGAAGAGAATACGTACACCCTGGCCTGAGTGTGGACAACTAGGGCAACAATGAATTTAGGTATGGCAAATACCACCCTCTCCCCCTAATAGTATCAAAATACAAAAGACAGTAAATTTTTAAAGACATAAAAACAATGAACAAAGAAAGAAATAAAGAAGAAGAAAAATAAGAAAGAGTAAACAAAATCGAAACTTTAAGAGTTTTTATATGCCAGTCTGTGAGCTTTGTGCTTTTTTTTGAAGAGTTAGAAATGCAAAACTAAAGGGTATAAAGAATATAAAGTGATAGCCACTGTTAAAAGTTACATAAGATAAAAAAAAGTAAGTAGATAAAAAATTGTAGAGAAGAGTGGGGTTTACCATGGTAAGGGCGACACTGGGGGCTAGATTTGTGAGGAACGTTGTGCTTATAAGTTAGTAGAGATTATACTTTTGTTTGAAAATGTGTCAAACAGATAGACCTTATGTATATGTATCTGCTTAGTTTAAGACAGAATGTGGGAGTTTGGTGATAGTCGAATTAATGTGCAAGCTAGGTACTATTGCATTCAAAGCTGCATATATTTAACTTGACCTTCTTTTTCTACTACAGTTGACCCAACTTATTTATTATCTGTTCGATGACCAGATATCGACCTTTTCTTAAACTTTTAAACAAGTTATGACCCGAATTTTATAACAAAATGAACTTTCGTTTTTAAAAACGTATTTTAAAAGTTAGAAATCATTCATGCAATATGTAATCTTTTTTTGTAAATGCCCTTATTATTGGATTCACATTGAAAGGGTTTAAACATATATCCATAAAAATTAAGTGTTTCCAGATTGATCATCGTAAAGTCCAAAAATGTAGATTTTTTCTTTAAGTTTCCCAATATTTACTACTCCTATATAAATAGTTGATTTTAATGAGATATTTTGGTTATTATAGATTGTAAATTTATCAACGATAAGAGAGTTTGAATGAAACATGTAATACCGAATTTCTGTAAATTTCATTTTTACAGTTGCCATTAAGACAAATTTTGTCTATTCAGTGCACATAAACGATAAACATTAGTCTTTGCTTTCTCTTAGTACAAATGTCAAGCTACAAAAGACGACAGAAGTTTCAACCTATGAACAAAGTTGTAGGAAAATGTATAACCAATTTCATATTCCCAAAAATATTCACAGTTCCTTTTTTGAAGCTGCTGCGTAGTTTCAAACAGGTCGCCGTTATTTACCACAAATCCAGTTACCGGTAATGAAAATCCATAAAAATGTGTAAGATCACCCCGACGGCCGGCGGCGGAGGGATGAGCTTATACAGAGTGTGATATATTATTTACATCCCAGCTACTATATCAATCGAAGGAAACCTACATACATTCTTAAAAATTATTTCCGTGATTTAAATCCCATGAAATAAATATTCCTTTCTATAATAATATTATGCAACCTTTTAGTGCCCCAAAACGATTTTTTATATCTGATTTTTTTTATCATTGTTTGTCCATGGTAACTAGTTCTTGGTATAATAGGTGAGGCAGAGGTATAGTAAAAAGAGACCACCCTGGTTCGAATCCATGTATGGACTAGTTCGTGTTGTAATAGGTAAGGCATAGGTCTAGTAGAGGAGACCACACTGGTTCGAATGCAGCTATGGACTATGTTATTTTTCAACGTTTTAAAATCTTGACTATTTACCTTTAAATTTTACTAAGTCCAAGGAACTGAAAAGTTTTAAACTTTTGCCTCAGGAACAACACAATTGGCACATGAATGGTCTTTGATGTATATTTTTTCATGTTGATTCACCAATTTTAGCCATCAAAGAAAAAAAATTGTTTGGTCATTTTAATAAAAAAAATAGCCATAAATATTCGATAAATGTAACTTCCAGAAATATTCTTAAAAAAATTAATTGTTTTCAATTTTAAAAATTTCTATGAAATTTCGGTATTAACCGAACTGATTGTTTTTTTTTATTTTCAAATATTAAAAAAATATGCCTGCATGAAATGTTAAACATTAAATACATTTAGGATGTCTGATCTTTATTGGCATAATTTGTTTTGTTTTAATGTAACTTGTTTATTTAATTTTTGATACCTGTTACAAATATTAAACATTTTTCCTTGTGCATTAAAATTCCTGCGAAATTTATACAAATGTATTCACGATATTTAGAACGATTATCAACAGTTTATCATACAAACTATTCGTCAGAGTTTCAAATGATTACGGATAATGCATTCCTAGTACAAAAAAGTATAAGTTACAAAAAATATACAAGACACCTACATGTGAAGCGTTGTGCCATTGCTTGGTTTTACCATCAATGTGTAGAGACTTTATTTATAAATCCTTTCATTGTTTGTTTAGATTTGTATTTCGGGAGAAATTTGACCGAATGGTGTTGAACACTAGTCCCTGGTTAACGTCTTTTGTTGATCGTGGATACTGACGAGGTGTACATTAAAGAAAAGCCTTTTAACTTCATCATCGCTAATTATCACTTTTTTAAAGCAAAGTTATTTTTTCTTACAATCATTGGTTTTTGCAAAAGGAATATGAGAAAAAAAATGCAATAATAATAATAATAATAATAATATTAGAAATTAAAATAAAAGAAAAATAAGAAAGAAAAAATAGCCACTTCCTACGTTTGAAACCGACTACTGAAATTTGCAATTTCTCAATTTTACAAAATATTGTTTAAAACTAAGGAGTATCTCCCTGATGCATGGCTCGGTCAATAGCTGAATTTTGGCTTTTCTATTTAGATCATTTTGGTTTTTGTTCTCCATTAGCTTTAACCTGTTTTTCGGTTAATAAACTTCCAAATGTTGTGGTTTGATCTGCACTGATGAGACAAAGGTTGTCAAAATGCGCATATGCAGAAAATAAATTAACAGTAACTTCGGTATTTTGTTATTTTATTTTATCTCATGGTATTGTTTTACATATCTGAAAGCCCTTTGAGCAGTTTGAATAATTGTCAGACGTTATACAAAATAATGAAAACATAAAAAGTAATGTCGTCTGTAAAATGTCGATTGGCACATGGAAGTTCATTGTTATGTTCGGTTGCTGGTTGAAACCAAGTTTCGGCTACCTATTACATGTAAGTGGGGCTTTACGCCATTTGTCATTTTGTTTTTCACCCTTCATTTTTGGCATTTTGCAAATCTTTCTCGATATAAATTTCAGTCATTTCGTTACTTAATTGAACATTCAATTTTAGATATTCTCACGCTATTTGTTTTTTTTTTATATAAATTTCTACCATCAATTTAGTCTTAATTCACCTTTATATTTTTATTATTAAATACAATTTTGGGTTTACCTGTATTTAGGTTTTGGTTTTTGTAATATTTTTTAAAGAATTTTATGTAGTATCAAAAAGGTAAATCAGTTCAACGGTAAACGATTTTTAAAAAACTTTCTGGAGTTATTTAACTGCAATAAAATCTTCCTACATTCATTCTTCTAACAATCAAAGGTCAAAATTCTCAGCTCGAGTGAAATTATTCAGTTAAGACTTACAATGAAGGAAAGTTGTATCATGGCTTTTATAATTAAAACGTGCGAGAGATGTATGCTCTATATATATTTCAGTTATGGTGTACTTGTGCGTGAGAGAATTTCTTATATGGATATACTATTCATACTTTCAAATTTTGGCATATATTTTTGTAATTTTGAAAAGTAATTCTGACCACCTGTTTTAAGTGCCCACATCCCACTATTTTATAACGCCAAGTTTACTTACATTCGACTTGATGAGTGCCCTATGTTTGTCTATATGTTGTAATCGTCCACTTACTTAAGACACTAGTACTTTTGTCGGGCAAAGGATGACAGTGATTGTAAGAGCACTTTGCCAGTTTAATTAATGTTTGTTGACAATCCCGCACCAATGACCAATGAAGACATGGATGTAGCGTTGCTCGACAATTAGCAAAGAATTCCGCTCAAATCGGTGCTATGGGCCGTCTTGAACTTACTATGAGGTATGAGCAAATCTCATTGTTGAAGGCCTCATGGTGATTTCAAGATGAAGAACAACAATAAAAGCGTTGTTCGTTTGCTTGTTTTTTTACCATGTATTCACCATTAAACATCAAGGTTATGTTCATTCACTGTTTCAAGTCACTAAAGAAGTCACTAAAGAAGCCGTATGACAGACTATTTCACAGTTGTCTTCGGATAGATCCAGAATTAACAACCTGAGTCTGTGAAAAACCGGATTTTTCACTGGCAGTGTGACGAGTGCCATTCGTGGAGCAGATCATGCTGACCTTACTGGAGCACCTGAATAGAATAAAATAGAATATAGTTTTATTTAACCGACTGCGGGCCATTACTGGCATTCATCATACAATATATCAATATTAATCATTAACCTATTAAATAATTCAATTCAATTATTACACAGTACTAGTTAAGATCACGATAACATATATAAGTATATAAATCACACATATATAAATAAATAAATTAGTTTATTTTATAAAGATCTGTAGGGCGATAGTCTCATGGATTTAAATTTGAATGAGGTATCCGTTCATTTTTCGACATAAAAAGCAAAATATTTTACAATGTCAACGTCTTCTGTTGTCATTAACCAAACTAACTAATTAATGGTGATACCTCACGTTTTTTGTAGGGTTCAATCTGATAGTGTAGAAATGTTCAAATATCACATGTTGTCTCAATTCGTGTGAGATATGAATAGACCGTATTCGAGTTCTGGTATTAAGTTTTCACCATTTGTTGTTTTTCGCCCCACTTCATGAACATGCCCGTGCTTTTCGGATTCCTGATTTTGGAATTTCCCGTTTTCTCCTTTTTGCCTTGCTTTGTATTGGTTTGTATTCCAGACACTGAGTTAGACATTAATGGTTTTTGCTCGTACATCTTACTTTGAAAGCGTGAATGCAGATCCTACATATTATATTTCATCGTAAAATGCGCAGTAAAACATGAACTACAGGATCAATTTGTATTTAAAACGAAAAAGAAAGGAAATGGGGTAAATGTCAAGGAGACAACATCCCATATCCAGGTTAAAACGACCCAAAACAAAGCATCTAGGGGTCACCGTACGGTCTTCAACACATTGAGGAACCTCACACCTTAAAGCAGGCCCTAAATGGCCCCAAAAAAGGTATAAAAAGTGAATAAATCAATGGAAACAAATCACATCAAACAACCCAAATATCAAGAAACTAAAATTTTATAAGAAGACAAGGACAAATCAATGACCAACATATTCCTGACTTAGGACAGGTGCAAAAATTGCCATGGGTTTAAACTCGTTTTCTTGGATCCAAACCCTCCCCCTATGTGTGGTGAATGGCTAAAAAATAAATACACAAAAAGACTCACAGTAAAAATCAAACTAGAAAAAAGTCCACCTTATCAAGACGAGTACGCTTACAATGAAGTACATAAAACATGAAGACAATACACACAGGTACTGCCCGGACAAATGCTCGCAGTTACTGACAGCTAGCTAAAGACAAAATTTCCGTTGACTATGATATCAAGCCTTCTTACATATGAAACTTTAATAGAAATACTTCTAAATAGATTTGGTATAACAACATCATCAATTATGAAACAAGAACATGATATTGTGCAATGCCAAATAAAGCATTTAAGAGATATCAATATTTCTGCCAACAAAAACCAGAAGTAAAGATTTAACAACAATGTTGTATTCATATCCTTTATGAATAAGTTTGTTCAACGGATTAATAAGTTTTGAGGGGCAATTTTTGAATTTATGTGCTTTGTAAACTATATTGCCATAGAAATTTGGATGTGAAATGCCCTGACGTATAAAAGCCTTGCATGTAGAACCAAATTTTCTTAATAAGTCCATGTATCTATTATAAAATTTAGAGAATGTTTTTATCAATTTATGATATCTAAACTCTTGATGCAGAAGTTTTCAGAGACAAAGATTTCGGCCGTTGAAGTCAGAAACATCACTACATACTCGTGCATATCGAACAAGTTGTGAAATGTCCACCCCGGAAGAAGGAGCTAACGGAACATCGCCGATGGGGAAAATTGACTATAGGGAAGGAGAAATCATCCCTTTTATCATAAACCTTAAAGTGTTTAACTTTCCTTGATTTATTGATATATTTATTGATATATCAAGATCAAGAAAAGGAGCATAATCACTGCTGCTATTGGATTTATTTAAAGTAAGTTCTGCAGGATAAATTTCATCTGTAAATTTAGAAAATTCAGGATTGTTTAAAGCCAAAATATCGTCCAAATATCTATATGTATTAATAAATTTATCCACTAAATGCTGATTAAAGGGTCTTTTTGAATTTTTGCCATGAATTGTGACTCATAGCAATAAAGAAATAAATCTACTATGAGAGGTGCACAGTTGGTACCCATAAGAATACCTATTTTTTGCCGATAGACTATCACCGAAACGAACAAAAATACTATCAAGTAGAAAATTTAATGCTTTTATCATATCCTGACAAGTCCAATTGGTATATTTGTCATGTTTGTCGTCACTGAAAAACGATTTAAATGTATTGCAACAAATGTACGTACATCCTGATTTTTTGAAGGACCATTTGATCAAATACGAAAATTCACAGTAACTTCGGTATTTAGTTATTTGATGAGTGTATGCGGTAACGTAGTATAAAGGTTAGTAAAATCATAGCTATCGACGGGGGTGTATGCTTCATTAACAGATCGAAGTCTTTCCAAAACTTCTACCGAATCTTTAACACTCCAAAAGTAGTTAAATCCACTGTATTCATAACATTTGTGAGGGGGGGGCAAGGGTATTAACTGTTATTGTGTTATTGGGTAAAATTGATTCTCTGTTAGCTGTTATTACAAAATATAATGTTGTGTTAGCTGTTATTGGGTAGTTCTGTGTTAGCTGTTTTGATGAATATTCAGTTCACTGTTAGCTGTTATTGAACAGTTCAGTTTGGTGTTATTACAAATAAATACCCAAATATTTTCGCGCCTCACTCCGCTCGGCCATTTTTCCTTTCACTCCTAAGTTGGAATCCCCCCTTTTCAAATAAAGTAAGAGAAGAAAGAAACAAAATGGAAGGGACAACAGGGACAACGCGTTTCGATTGCCACTGGAAAAGAGGAGAAATGGGTAGGGACAGGAAAATTAGCCTTATACGAGTCCCAGAGACTCTGCTCTCTTTAGACAATATAGAAAGGGTCTTTTTACTGCATGGAGCGTTGCATTTCTCCGCACAGTTTGGCTACAATAGTTCACGGTCAGGCTTTCTGTATTATGACCTGACTGTGCCGCATAGACAGGGCATTCCCCTATCCACCTACTAGGGACGCGCCCGGCAGCTCTTCAGCCGGAGCCCCTGAAAACCGATTCAGGTGCAGGGAATTTGAAATAAAATAAACTCCCATCACAACATACATTTTATAACCTCTAGACTTGACACGTTTTTCTTAGAATTTTATATACTTGTTTCCCTTTT
>MJUU01000155.1:127129-179211 GCA_002080025.1 Modiolus philippinarum | reverse complement strand
ATATTTTACCAAAATTTTCTAAGTCAAAGGCCCATAACTCCTTCGAAAATCAATGGACCGGAACCAAACTCGAACTTGATCTGTAACTCATGGTTGTAGACTTACATACCAAATATTAGATAAATATCTTCTATAGTATGGGAAAAAAGTCTGGAAAACTGAGTGTGACGGACTGACGGATGGACTGACGAATGGACTGACGGACGGACTGACGGAGTGCAAACCTAAAGTCCCCTTCGGCGTAGCCGGTAGGGGACTAAAACAACAGTCAAATACTGAACTATATAGAAACCAGAATAGGTTATATATGGCAAATAAGTCGAATGAATAATAATTCATCTCTACGACAAGAGTTTAAACTGAAAAACACTCATTCAAGAAGTGAAATTAATCACCAATAGCTACATGATGAGAACAGAAATCTGAGCAATGAAAATTCACACATACTGAATTTTGAAAGTTGTTCGAATCTTCGATTCTTGACAACACTGAAAAACATGTTGATAAAACACAAAGCAGTAAGACAATGTAATACTTACATTTCATTCTTAGCATCACTAAGACAATACTTCTTGTGGCATTTGAGTTCATTAGTTCTGAGATAGGACTTCGCAATAATTTTATTCACGAAAAGAATTAGACTTCATGGGAGCTGTTACTGCTAGAGGGGGTAAAACTGTAAAAGTGTCTGAAAAATTCAACTTGCCTAATTCAAGACATCTAAAAAAGTTTAGGGTTATTGTATTTTTCGCCTTGTACAGTGATAATGAGTTACAAATAAAGCACTTTTTAGTCACCTACCAGTGATAGCTGAAGGGGACTTTAGGTTTGCGCTCTATCCGTCCGTCTGTTTGTCAGTCCCGCATCAGTTTTCCGTACTTTTTTTTTCTAAACCCTTGGAGATATTGATCTGAGATTTTGTATGCGAGTCTACCTTAGTGAGTTACATACCAAATTTAAGTTTGGTTTTTGTCCACTGATTTTTGACAGAGTTATGGACCTTGGACTTTGGAAATTTTAGTAAAATGTCAGTTTTCCACATTTTTTTTTTCTAAATTGTTGCAGGTATTCATCTAATATTTTGTATGGGAGTCTACCTTAATGAGTTACAGACCAAGATTAAGTTTGGTTCCGGTCCACTGATTTTTAAGAGAGTTTGGCCTTGGACTTTGAAAATGTCAGTTTTCCGAATCTTTTTCAAAGCATTGTAGGCATTGATCTGATATTTTGTATGTGAGTCTACTTTAATGAGTTACAGACCAAGATAAAGTTTTGTTTGGGTTCACTGATTTTTACCAGAGTTTTGGGCCTTGGACTTTGAAAATTTTAGTGAAATATCAGTTTCCCGCATTTATTTTCTAAAGCGTTACTGGTATTGATCTGATATTATGTATGTGAGTCTACCTTTATGAGTTACAGACCAAGTTAAAGTTTGCTTCCGGTCCACTGATTTTTGACAGGGTTATGGGCCTTGGACTTAGAAAACATATTTTACCATTTGTGCTAGTACAATAATGACTTGTCCTACCGGTAGGGGATTTGGTATTGCCTTGCAATACGATCCACACTTTTTGGTAATGGGCCCTCGCAGGGACAAAAAAGAAGGTACATAATAAGCATACAAGAAGGAGAGAGTTATTTGATTGATAGAAAAAAAATATTACATGTAAATTATATTATATCAATAAATAAGCATTTATTATGATATATTTTTTTTTCATATAGCAGTAATTTATGGCATGTTTTCTGATAAAAATCTACCAACAGAATTTAAGATTTCTACATTTTCACAATTTAAAATCATTTTTTTTTATTTTTCTCGGTTAAATTAGAATACTGGTGTACTCTTGATGATATAAAATTAAAGAGAACCCCTCTCTCCTGAGTAAATTTTTCACATTTGGTAAAATATGTTTTCTAAGACCGAGGCCCATAACTCTGTCAAAATCAGTGGACCGGACCCAAACTTTGACTCACATGCAAAATATCAGATCAATACCTGTAACGCTTCAGAAAATAAATGCGGAAAACTGATATTTTACTAAAATTTTCAAAGTCCAAGGCCCAAAAACTCTGCCACAAATCAGTGGTCGACCCAATCCAAACTTTATCTTGGTCTGTAACTCATTAAGGTAGACTCACATACAAAATATTAGATCAATACCTGCAACATTTTAAAAAAAAACATAGACAGCAGCCACAGCCTGCTAAGCTCACCTCGTTGCGCAGCATTGTCACTTGTTGCACATGTCAGTAAACAGGAATGGACTATAATCATTCTTTTTAACAGATTCAGTCATGCATAATTTGTAGTTTACAGACTGCATCCGAAGCATGCATTGTTGTTGTTATCCCAAATTGCATCATATATACCAATATGGTTGCTAAGGGACATGTCAGTAAACGGGGATTAACTTTAACCATTCTACCTAACCAAGCCACTCATGCGTAAAATGTAGGTCAGAGACAGCATCCGAAGCATGCATTCCAGTCGTCATCCAAAAATGCATCAGGCATACCAATATGGTTGATGTGGGGCATGTCATTAAGCAGGAATGGACCTTAACCATTCTTCCTAACCGGACGCGGACGCTACAGGTATCACATAAGCCCCCTCACTTCGTGAGGTGAGCTAAAAATGTGGAAAACTGATATTTTACTAAAATTTTCGAAGTCCAAGGCCCTTAACTCTGTCAATAATCAGTGGACAGGAACCAAACTTGGTCTGTAACTCACTTAGGTAGACTCACATACAAAATATCAGATCAATATCTCCAAGGGTTTAGAAAAAAGTGCGGAAAACTGATGCGGGACTGACAGACGGACGGACGGACAGAGGGCAAACCTAAAGTCCCCTTCGGCTATTGCCGGTTGTTGACTTCAAAGTACTTTATTTGTTACTCATCATCACTGTATAAGCAGAAAAATACAATAGCCCTAAACTTTTTTTAAATGTCTTGGATTAGGCTAGTTGATTTTTCGGACATTTTTACAGCTCTACACCCTCTAGTAGAAACAGCTCGCATGAAGTCTAATTGTTTTCGTGAATAAAATAATTGAGTCCCATCTCAGAACTGACAAACGTCACAAGAAGTATTGTCTTAGTTATGCTAAGAATGAAACGCGCAGTTGAATATGTATTACATTGACCTACTGCTTTGTGTTTTATCATGTTTTTCAGTTGTCAAGAAAGATTCGAGCAACTTTCAAAAATTCTAAGAAATACGTGTTAAGTCTTGAGGTTAATAAATGTATGTTGTGATAGGAGTTTATTAGTCCCCTACCGACTTCGCCGAAGGGGACTTAAGGTTTGCACTCCGTCAGTCCGTCACACTCAGTTTTTTTTCCCATATTATAAGAGATATTTACTTAATATTTGGTATGTGAGTCTACCACCATCAGTTACAGATCGAGTTCGAGTTTGGTTCCGGTTCATTGATTTTGGACGGAGTTATGGGCCTTTGACTTAGAAAATGTTAGTAATATATAGGTTTTTCAGACATTTTTACTAAACCGTTCCAGATATGTAGTTGATATTTGCAATGTGAGTCTACCATTACGAGTTACAGATCAATTTCGAGTTTGGTTCCGGTCCATTGATTGTAGACGGAGTTATGGGCCTTTGACTTAGAAAAGTTTGGTAAAATATAGGTTTTCCGGACTTTTTTTCTAAACTGTTCCAGATATAAGCTAATATTTGGTATGTGAGTCTACCATTATGAGTTTCAGATCAAGTTCGAGTTTAGTTCCATTCCATTGGTATTTGACGGAGTTATGGGTCTTGGACTCAGAAAGTGTTGGTTAAATATAGGTTTTCCGGACTTTTTTCTAAACCGTTCAGATATTCAGCTGATATTTGCATTGTTAATCAACCATTATGGGTTACAGACAATTTGAGAATGGGTTGGGTCCATTGATTTTTGACAGAGTTATGGGCCTTGTGCTCGGAAAACTTTTCTTTTTTAACTATTTTTGCTGGTATAACAAAGAATTATTCTACCGGTAGGGGACTTCTGTATTGCCTTGCAATACGGTCCACACTTGTTTTATTTCAAATTCCCGGCACCTGAATCGGTTTTCAGGGTCTCCGGCTACAGAGCTGCCGGGCGCGTCCCAAGTTGGTGGATAGGGGAATGCCCTGTCTATGCAGGGAAGTCTGGTCATAATACAGGAAGCCTGACCGCGAACCATTGTAGCCAAACTGTGTTGAGAAATGCAACGACCCCTTCTACCCGGTATATTGTCTAAAGAGAGCAGAGTCTATGGGACTCGTATAGAAGGCTAATTTTCCTGTCCCTCCCCATTCCTCCCCTTTTCCAGTGGCAATCAAAACTCGTTGTCTCTTCCATAATTGCTTATTTCTTCTCTTACTTATATTTTTTATTAACTCTTTCTTGTCCTGATACGGCTGAAATATTGCTCACTGACGTTAAACTCTAACTAACAATCAATCAATTTATTTCAAATTAAACTATGAAGAAAAAGCTGGTCAAATTAACCACAGCAAATAAAAAGTTTAATTACAAAATCGACTGAATAGTTAAAATGTAGACTAACCACTTAAACAGTTGTAGGCAACGTCTATATAATAATGCAGCAGGTGCGGACGGGGGGGGTTGAAAAGGTTGAATTCTAACTTAGAATTGAAAGGAAAAATCGCCGAGCGGAGCAAGGCGTGAAAAGTTTGGGGTATTTCTATGTAATAACACCAAACTGAACTGTTCAATAACAGCTAACAGTGAATTGAATATTCATCATAACAGCTAGCACAGAACTACCCAATTACAGCTAACACAACATTATATTTTGCAATAACAGCTAACAGAGAATCAATTTCACCCAATAACACAATAACAGTTAATACCCTTGCCCCCTTTTTAAACCGAGAGGATACGCCGTTTGCAACTTCTTTAAGTATTGTTTAAATCAGAACAGTGTAAATTAATAAAATAAAATTAAATATAAAAGACAAAGTATAAACAACTTTTCTGTATACTTGGTATATCACAGTTGATACATTGCTTTAATCAAACCTTTAGTAAATTGGTGCAGTAACGTCATAAAATCCTGATTGTGACTCACAAATATGATGTACCTTCAAGATTTTGTCAATTTTTATCATGTTTTAGCACAGGAAGCACATAGTAAATGCTTGTGCCGATGACCTTTTTTTGATATGATGATGGTATACAAAATTACACTCCTTCTATGCAAAATCTCATTGGCACAGGCATGTGCTCCATGTTTCCTGTAATGAATTATGTAAGGATTTTGGCCATTTCAGTCCATTTTGTGAAAATATATTTGGCGAATTTTTCAGTTTTAAATGAATCGGGCAAAACGTTTCGAAGTTTATTATATACTGATATTGGATTGTATTTTATCAGATAACAGGGTCTTAATTTCAGGGGCAAAAAACGACGCATGTTTTTTATGAATTATAAAAAAATACAATTACAGGATCAAATAAATGGTCCATAGCAAGTATAGAATGTTGAAAATATGGAAGTGGGTGTGATTCAAACCCTTTTCCTTACACCTCCTATTCTGTACATTAAAATATCATGCAACGAGTAAATAAAGATATAAATTATTCCCAGATTTTAAAATATACATTTAGTTTCATCCCTGATGCGAGTTATCCAAAGGTATGTCATCACACTAAAATTTTGAATTAAGATTTTCCATAGGGTTTTTTTAATGATGATAATAATAAAATCGTTCAGATGATATGTCATTACCATTGCTTATGACTATCCAAGTCTAACTCTACAGTCCGAAGATTTCAACTTATTTAATCCAGAATATACTTCATCTATATATAACTTTCCCTTTTGATTTTGGTAATTTTCTTCCAAATTTTTCGCATGATATTATTTTTTAATTCTCCGTGTACCTTTATTGTTAACCTTTAAAAAAGCTTTCAATAAAGCTGAGATGATTAAGCACACATGCCTGCTGTCCATATGAAATATTCATGTGAAATCACAAACAGTGAGGCTTGTTTAGGAGGGAACCAATATCCCATATCCCTGCAAGTTTTACTGAAAATATCCCACATTCCTTTAACAAAACCCTCAAATATCCCTTAAAATAATTTTCAACAATATCCCATATCCCTTTAAATTTTCCAAAATATCCCAATAAATCAACAAATTTGCAAAACTAAGAAAATATCAGTAAGCAATAAGTGTGCCCATTAGAAGATCATATGAACCAGGGATGACACAAACAGTAGGTTCTGAGGTATGAATGACATTTTCTACAGGGTCCCCATTGTTTAACTATGTTCCTAGCTGGCAACTATCATATTAGATTACATATTTACTGCCGGATACTTTTTTTGGAATGGACCATCAAAAGACCATGCATTGTGATTTAGTTTGTTTCTAATTGGAATAGTAGTTTTGGAGAAACTTTTTGATGTGTTTCTATAAAATTAAAAGCGAAACTATGCTCCCCGCTGTCAGTCGTCTTGGAAGAGGTACAATGTAAAAACCTGGATGGAGGCAGGCCTACCAGATACAATTTTTAAAGGTGGCAATCCAAGGACCGTTGTAACCAAGTTTCGGGTTTCATCTGGACCAGTGATGTCATAAAAGGTCTTGAATGAAAAACCTCACTCTGGCTATAGTTTAGTGAGCTAAAAAGGAGATTATGCACAAAATCCAAACACCATCCAGAAAGGGGAGGTTCCAACTCCCGGAACCCTACTTCTCTAGATCCGCTAATTCGTTGATGTAATAATTAAGATTTACTTTTAATTTGTCTTAATAATGCTTCATTCATATTGTATGTAGTTTTGTTTCCAGACATTACTCAAAGTAGTATAAGTTTTTGTATGATTAGTTTAAGATTCTAAACTGCTACTTACACAAACTAGAGGCTAGAGACTGCATGTGAGCCTGTATCGCTCACCTGACAAAATTCTTCTTTGCCATGCATGTCCAAAAATGATGTTTATTCTCCCTCATGCAAAGCTCTGTCCTTAGCTGATTTTGGCTTTAAATTTAGATCACTTTGGTTATTTGTTCTCTATCAGTTTTTAAACATCTTTGAGTTTATGGTCTTCCAAACGTTTAGATTTTATCTGCACTGATGAGACATAAGTTGTCGAAATGCGCATATGCAGAAAGTAAATTCACCGTGACTTATTTAGTACCTCATTCCTGTAAAGTTTGGTTGAATTTGTTTCGGTGGTTTCAGGGGAGAAGATAAAAATGTAATTTTCCCAATAGGATCCAATGTTTAACTATGTTCCATGCTGGCAGCCATGTTGTCCATCAAATCGGAACAAAATGAGCAATCTTTGTTATGGACTTCCAAACACCATTCCTGTAAAGTTTGGTTGAAATTGCTTAGCCATTTCAGAGCAGAAGATGAAGATGTACCGATTTTCCCATAGGGTCCAATGTAAAACTATGTTCCGTGCTGGCGGCCATGTTTTTTGTCAGATTGGAACGAAATGAGCAATCTTTATTAAGGACATTTAGTACATAATTCCTGTAAAGTTTGGTTTAATTTGCTTCAGCTTTTCAGAGCAGAAGATGAAAATGTGATTTTTCCCATACGGTCCAATGTTAAACCTAAGTTCCGGGCTGGCGGCCATGTTTCTTATCGTATCGGATCGAAACGAGCAATCTTTGTAAAGGACCTTCCACACATCATTCCTTTAAAGTTTGTTTGAATTTGCTTTAGCAATTTCAGAGCAGAAGATGAAAATGTGATTTTTCCCATACGGTCCAATGTTAAACCTAAGTTCCGGGCTGGCGGTCATGTTTTTTATCGTATCGAAACGAAACGAGCAATCTTTGTAAAGGACCTTCCAAACATCATTCCTTTAAAGTTTGGTTGAATTTGCTTCAGCCATTTCAGAGCAGAAGATGAAAATGTGATTTTCCCATAGGGTCCAATGTTAAACTATGTTCTGTGCTGGCAGCCATCTTGGATGAGGTACGGATCTACCGGATACCTTTTTTGAAAGGGACCATCTATAATTGGACTAGTAGTTTCTGAGAAGATGATCTTTGAATGTATTTTCCACAGGGTCATATGTTAAAACTATGTTCCCCGCTGGCGGCCATCTTGGATGAGGTACAGACCTGACGGACAACTTTTTTCGGAAGGGACCATTTAAGGACCATTGTGCCTAAGTTTGGTTATAATTTGACTGGTAGTTTCTGCGAAGAAGATCTTTGAATGTTTTTTCCATAGGGTCCAATGTTAAAACTATGTTTCCCGCTGGTGACCATCATGGATGAGGTACGGACCTGCCGGATACCTTTTTTGGAAGGGTCTATCTAAGGGCCATTGTGACTAAGTTTGGTTATAATTGGATGGGTAGTTTCTGAGAAGAAGATCTTTGAACGTTTTTTTTTTCCATAGGGTCCAATGTTAAAACTATGTGCCCGCTGGCGGCTATCTTGGATGAGGTACAGACCTGACGGATACCTTTTTTCGGAAGGGACCATCTAAGGATCATTGTGCCTAAGTTTGGTTATAATTGGAACGGTAGTTTCGGAGATCTCTCAACCTTTTTTCATAGGGTTCAATGTTAAAACGGACCTGACGGATACAATTTTTAAATGAGACCATCTAAGGACTATTGTGACCAAGTTTGGTTCCAATTGGCCCAGTGGTTTCAAAGGAGAAGATCTTTAAATGAAAAGTTTACGACAGACGGACGGACGACAGACGCAAAGTGATGGCAAAAGCTCACCCTGACATAGCCAGGTGAGCTGAAAACAACCAAATAGTAGCTTCCAACCTTTGCTACAATATTTTTTTTCCTTTTGTGTAAAATTCAGGTATAAAAGGATAAAAGGACAAAACGTGGTAAAAAATCGACAGGAACTTCCATTTTTTTGGAACCCATTGTAATCTCCCTTGTTTTTCGAAGGCTGGATATGATGGTGTCTATAGACACTCAGATTACATTTTAAATGCTTGCTGTTTCAAGGGACCCTTGATGACGCAGAGTTAAAAAGCTAGTCTAAAGTTAGCAAATGTATATATCGACAGCTGTTCCATCTATAAACAATAAAACTGCCGAAAAACACTGGTGTAGGTTTCGGGAAAAATTATGGGTTAAATGAAGAATTTGGAAAGTTGAAGGAAGTCCCTACAACTGTATGAAAACCCTAGGAGCAGAGGAGCTGGAGGCCGAATGTTGGACGATTTTTTTTTTATCAAAACCCAACAAATATATATTATCATGTTAAATTGGTTAAAGGGTGTGAAAATAAGATTTGCAGGCAGTTAATTACAGAACCCCATAATTTTTCTTTCTTTTTAGTAGTGAAAGAGGAAGTACCCCCAAACGAAGGATTCCGCCCGTGGAAAAGGATGGGAATACATATGGAATTTCTTTGATGTACACATTCAAACTGTTTACAAATTTTCAGATAATTGCTAACAATGTGCATGAGAATTTATCAGACTACATGAGATAAATTCTGCACAAATACATGCTAAAACAAACAATGCTTGGAACAACGTTTTTATCGTTTTTCTTGAAGTCACCATGTATGAGGCCTTCAACTAAGTTCACTGGTTTGTGCGGAATTTCAAGTCTTGTACGAGACCAAAGAAATAAAAGAACATTCGTTTCATTCATTTATCCAAAAGCTGGCAAGTCACGCCCGTGTGGGTCCGAGAAATAGATGTACTTAGTTGTTGGTTATATACATAAAAGATTATATCTGTATAACAATGACAAGTGGTGATAGGTATATATGCAAGGAACTTTTTATCATTGTTGCCTATATTTTTATTATATGATTAAAATAATTTTTTTTTAATCTTAATATCCCATATCCCATGAATTAGTCAAAATATCCCATATCCCTTCAAGTTTTGCTTCAAATATCCCGTATCCCATGAACAAAACTGCCGAATATCCCGTATCCCAATATACCCTAAACAACAGTAAGATACTGCATTTTAGTAAAGTTCTTAGTCAATGAAATAAATAACAAAATACCGAAGTAACTGTTACTTTAATTTCTGCATATGCGCATTTCGACAAATAATGTCTCTTCATTGCAGATCAAATCAAAACATTTGAAAATCAATAAAACACAAATATGTGTAAAAGCTGACAGAGATACTATATAAATGATAATGTATGTGTATGATAGAATTTCAGTAATGTTTGGATAATTCAAAGCAAAAAGCTACTCCCGTCTTAAGAGCATAAACACCTGGGTGGATTTTTGCATTTCAAGCCGGTATCAAAACTTGTATTAGAACAGAAAGTCGGAGATTAACTATAACTATTTGTCACTTTCTGTGGAATTAAACACGGGAATGATATTAAAACACTGTATTTTAATAAGACTTTGTCAATCTTTAAAATTTTTTTCATCGTGATTTCGTCATCTGAAAATATCAATTTTAAAAAATACTTAATCAATAGGTATACTGTTCTCTGTTTCATGCTATGTTCATTAAATAGCGATGTACTTATCGTTGTAATATTTTTACCATGGGTTGTACTTTTTTGATTACTTGAAACGAGTTGGCCTATTTCGCAACAGAAAAATGGGTTGCTTTGTTACTCACTTTATTATTCAAACTAGCTCTTATAGATTCTTCTAAAAATATCTCTAAAAGACTATTCCCTGAAATTGAACTTTCTCTCAAATACATTCCTCGTATGTTGAATGATCTTTCAATGTCAAGTATTTTCCCTTTTCTTGTTCTAAATAGTTATGTAGCACATCTTTTTATACATAATGACAGCATACAACATCTTGTCGATGTAGAAAAAAATTACTCATAAATATCAGCGCTTGATTGTAACTAAATTCGGAGTCGGGTCTACTACAGTATGTACCAGAACGTGATGAAACAATCCAGTTTTTGTTAAGTACAAAACAAGATAAACAATGAATTATTTGGAGTAAATACACAAGAGACAAAGTCTCTACAAAACATGGCATAACCAATCAATGGTACATCGCTTTCATTGTTGAAGTAAGCATGAGGCCTTCAACAATGAACTTTGTTCATACCCCGTAGTAATTTAAGATGGATCCTTGCACCGGTTTGAGTGGAAATCTAGATGTCGTACAACGCCACATCCATGTCTTTTTTGTCATTGAGGCAGGATCGTCAACAAAAATTAATTAAACTGGCAAAGTGTACTTACTATCACTTTCATCCTTTGCCCCACAAAAGAGGTTGTGCCTCAAGCTAGTGGATAATTATAACATAAAGACAAAGACAGGACCGTAAACTTGGCGTTATGAAATAGATGTGGGCACTGGAAAGGGATGGTCAGAATCAAATTTGGAAACTATAAAATTAAATAATGCCAAAATTTGAAAGTAAGATGTTTTATCTATATGACATATTATCTCAGGAAAATGTACGCCATAACTGAAATATAGAGAGCATACATCTCTGGCACGGTGAATCTTTTCATGAACTCTATACTGCAGGAGTCTTAAATGAACAATGACAGGATATGAAGAAATCGGTTTTACCTTGAATACATACAATATTGTGCGTAAAAAGTAATTCAACAAAAGTACAAAAAAGTAGTTGTGTATTTCCATCAATTTATGTTGATAATAGGCATTCAAGAATTTTCGAAATTCAGTTAAATGCATAACCTCAGCATCTTTTTAGGAAATGTGTATAATGTTTTAAAACGCACATTACTTAGGTTAACTTTCAATATAAGACGAAAATGTTAATAATATTAATTTTTTCTACCTTGTACAAATAGAAAGAAGTTCTATTTTAGTTATATTACATGTCATACATCGTTTGAATAATTTATATCGTTTTTATGATTTATTAAACTTATATAATAAGATAACATTTAAACCGTATCTTATCGTAATAGGGTATATCAGCGGGATATTCTACGTTGTAGTAGCTCCAAGTTCAGGTGACCAGTGTTTTTAAATTTTCTTCCATTGACTTCCAGCATTCATCTTGTTGAATATACTAGCAATTGTATGCATGTTAAAAGTAGGATAAAACATATCTACAAATATCTGCATGATGGTCACTGAAGCGGCAATGTTTGTTGGTAAGGAGTTCAAATCTCTGACCGTGTTGACAATGATGGCAAGGAGTTCAAATCTCTGACCGTGTAGAAGAATGACCCTCATCTGCAGCCTTTGGTGGTGTTTTGTATTGAATATGAGTGTTCAGGTTGGAAAACAGACAACCTGTGGTGAACCTGGAATTTTGTAATTACTGCCAAGAGATAAAAAAGACTATCTGCGGTGAAGCTTGAATGTTATATTTACTACCCAGAGAGTAAAGAGACTACACATGTTGAATCTTAAATGTTACAAACGCTTCCCGTTAAAGTACATACGCTGAAGCTGGATTTGTACTTGATATACATCGGCAAACACATACCGAAGCAAGAATGAGGAAAGGGGAATTCTAAAATCCAAAATCCAAAATCAAGTATCCAAATATCTATGAAGCTGGAATATTGAACGTACTGTCCGTTTGGGAGGTAAAGAAGACTCACAGATGCATGGATGAAGACTACCTTTGTTAAAGCTTGAGTTTTGAAATTATTGCCAAGGCTTGCAAACAGATTGCCTTTTGTTGGAGGTACATTATTATATGTTTCTGAAGGAAACAACTCAGGTAGAATACAATGGAACAATGACGAATCAATCACAAAAATCAAAGTCAAAAGACGTGGTAAAATTATAATTACGTACACATTGTATTTTATTTGTCTGAGTGTAAATAAATTAAAGAATCAGAATCAGAAATACCGAAGTAATTTCACGATTTGACATGTTCAACAAGCATACGGCAGTTGTCTTTATGAAACAGGAGATGCTTACTCTACCGACACACATAATTTCATCCATGTTTTTATTGGGTCCGGGTTGTTCATTTTTGTATATGTGTTTGTCTTCATTTTCCCCTCTGTGCCGCACTCATATTGTCTTGTTTCTTTGATTTTCCGATGCTGTAATTTTCCTTGAATTATTTGTTTTAGACTGACGGTTCGGTTCTCACTTACTTTAATTTAATTTCTGCAGATGCCATTTCAACAACTCGTGTCACTTCAGTGCATATCAAATCAAAACATTTGGAGATCTATAAACCAAAATAGTGAGAACATAATAGAACAAGGGAATGCATCAGACAGCGCAAATCGTGAAAATAAACCCACACCATTCGAAACAACGACAGTAGAATACCGAAGGAACAAAGGAGTGAAATTTACAAAAATCGAAGTCCAAAGACATGGCCAAAACGAGAACACAGAAACAATGGCGTAAGACACAGAAAACAATAACGTTAGACAGATACAAAGCACAGAAATAGAAATTACAATATTCAAAACAACGGCACTCACAGTGAGAACTCCAGTGAAACTGAGAGTGACATCAGGTGCTCCGGAAGGATAATCATGTCCTGCTCAAATCTGAGGCACTTACGATGTGAACTTTTATAAAACCGGGAGTGCCATAAGATGCTCTGGAATGGTATCAATGTCCTACTCCGTATATGACAGTTGCGAAACTGTTTTCAATCCAGTTATCAGTTATTAATCCAGGGTAAAGTCAAAACAATTATGGCAAATCGTGCTGAAGCTGAAATGTTATCTATGAAGGAGAGAAGACCTGAAATGAAATCAGTAATTTTAAAATATGGAGAACATAACCTTTACTAGGACTGGAATGTTAAAATTATAGCATATAGAGGAAAGACGATTATTGTTGTAGATAAAATGTCATAATTTTATAGGAGAGACGACTTTAAACATTGAAATAATTGAATTACTACATTTTAAAAAATAGTAATACATTTGTCAACCTCTTTAGAAATTAGATATAAGTCAAGGTTTCGTCGGTAATTTATATACGGCGCTAAAATAACATTATGTCTCAAATTCAGTATGTCATGAATAGTATGTCAATGATAAATATTTATAAACCTGTTTGAAATTGATACAGGGATATTTAAATATAAGTGATTCAAGGTCATGGTAATGTACAATGCTTGTATTGTTGTACAGCAGTTTTTCAAAATCTTAAACTTCTGTTACAAACTATCGATTACTAGAATTTAAATACATTGCGATAGATAGAAAAAAGCTAATGTCAAAGCCTCCCACACAGATTTATAAGCAAGCTAAATCAGAGTACAAAGGATTGCGCGAAAAACTTAAAACTAGTACGTCATTGTTCCTAGAACTATTGGTTGGTAGTTCCCACAGTTGCGTCGTTATGTTCTCATTATTGATTGTCTTAAAAGAATTATTTTTTTTTTCTAAAACTACAATGATAAAAACAAAAAATGTATTTTTTGATAACTTTAACGCCAAACATTTTTTGAATGGAAAATCCAATTTTATCTTCAGAAGAAAGCTGCCAACTTAAAACCCTACATCAGATATCAAATTTGAGTTTTTGTTCCATGGACCCAAAAACAGTCGGTGTAATAATTTTGGGCCAAAGTAAAAAAAGTGGATGCTTTAAAAAGACACATTTTATAACTTTGTTCCGTTTTCCTATTGTTGTATACGTTTGTCATTTGTATTTGGTTAATGTTTTGTTGCGGAGTTTTCTCGTGGGTTGGTGTCCGTAATTGAAAGTTTCAGTCATGTAGGAGATTGTAGGAGTTTCTTGTTATCCTTTTCTTACATGTGCGGAAGCTGAAATGTGATGACTTCCTATTACAGGGCACCTGCAGTGAAACTGACAAGCAGGGAGTGTAGAGATCATTGTCGTTTAAGCAGTAATTACTCTAGTTATTGTGTATGAAAATGGGATAAAGAATGGGGATGTTTGGGTACTCAAAAACCAATTTAATCCATTATCTGGCTTTGGTTGTATAAGAAACAAATAGGTCTGCCTTATTTTCCTATCGTCATATACTTGTCATATACTTGTGGTTCTTGTATTTCATTGATGTTTTGTTGTGGAGTTTGCTCGTTGATAGGGGTCAGTGATTGAAAGGTTCAGTCATTATAGGTCTTTAGTGTTGTCTTTTTTAAATTACACGTGCAGAAGTTTGAAATGTAATAACTAGCCATTACAGGGTAGCTGTAGTAATGTAGTAACGGAAGAAAAGCTATTGCTTTGTTGAAGGTGGATGTTGTGAGGAAAAATCTTGAATATTGTAATTGCTGTCAGCTGAGGGAAAAACTAGTCATGCAGAAGAAATATTTCTTCAATTAATGTTAAGGTTTGAAAACAGACTACCTGTGTGACGGCTTGGATTTTTTAAATACTGCCAAGAGAAAAAAAACAAACCTATATACTGTGAAGCTTGAATGTTATATCTACTACACAGAAAGGACAGAGACTACACATGTTGAATCTTAAATGTTACAAAAACTCACTATACGCTGAAGCTGGATTTGCAATTCGTGTCCAAATACCTGTGTAGCTAGAATGTTGAACGTACCATCCGCACAGGAAGTAAAGAAGACTGTTGAGGCTGTTTTTTTACTGCCCGGGATTGAGAGAATTCCTGTAATAAATATTTGATAAATTCTTTGCACAATAGGAGAAAAGATCACAATCATAGTCAGAACCTTAACGATAAAATTGCACCCTGTGGTGGAAGTAGACTACTGAAGTGTGTAATTATTGCCGAGGCTTGCAAACAGATTTCTTGTGTTGAAGCTGCAATATTATAATCTATGTCCCTTTAAAAAAGAATGTCAGTAGAATACCAAAGGAACAAAGGACGTATTAATTACAAAAATCAAAGTCCAGAGACACTGACAAAACGAGAAAATTAGAAAAAAATACATGAAATTAAAACGAAATTAAAACTAAGGCACTAAGTGAACTCCTATAAAAAACGAGAGTGACATCAGGTGCTTTGGAATAATAACTGTTCCTAATTTCAGACATGCCGGTCATCATACTATCAGTTTGTCAATCCAATGTCAAGTCAAAAGCAGTTTTTTCGAATTGTTCCGAAGCTGAGATGTTATCAAGAAAGGAAAGAAGACTAATTGAAATGAAATAATTAATTTAAAAATAGGGAGAATATCACCTTGGCCGGGACTGGAAGATTAGAATTATTGCCTATGGAGGAAAGAAGACTAATACAATCTAACACCATTGAAAGTGCAAGATCAAGAAATCTCAGACACCCAAGGGTAACATTTCAATATTTCTCTGACGAGGCTTGCCGAGTCAGAGAACCATTGAAAACTTATCCGAGGGTGTCTGAGATTTCTTAATCTTGCATTTTCAACGTTGTATGATTGTTTTTCTCACTCAATACAAGTTTCTATATAACCAGACTCTAGTTGGCGTCCGCCATGTCTAAGCAACTTCCTATGACGTCGATAACGCCATAATGTATTTCCGCAAGTGAAATTCTTATCTAGCCCGTGGGTTGAGACAAGGATATCTCAAACGGCTAAAAAGAGGTACTGGCTTGTCTCAAATGTGAGAATATTGTGGTGTTTACATATCTCAACTTGTTCGATTTGCTCGAGTATGTAATAACGTTTGCGATTTTAATGAACGGAATCTTTTCATAACTGAAAAACTATTACATCAGGGTTTTCGTTATCATAAAGTAAGTGAGAACCGAACCGTCAATCCAAAACGAGCAATCCAAGGAAAATGGCAACATCAGAAAAAAAAGAAAAAAAAACAGACACAACATGGGTAGGACACAGGAAAGAAAAATGAAGACACACACACACAAAGATGCAAAACACGGACCCTATAAAAAACCATGGCTGAGATCAGGTGCACCGGTAGAGTTAGCATCTCCTGCTTCTTATAACACACCCGCCATGTTGAACATGTCAAATCCGGTAGAAAAGTCCAATCCGGTAGAGGAAACAACAATTAAGCTTTAGAGGGAGAGATCTGTTGTCATCTGGGAAACAGATTTTCCATAGCGGTCCACAAGATAGTGATGTCGACCGTAAAACTTCTGGAGGGATGACTTCAAGTTTTGGGTAACATACCCTTGTTGAAGTAGTCTATTTGTGAGCAACCGGGCTCTATCAAGGAAGTTAAACTAGGAGCATAAACTAGTTAAAACCTTTACTAAATTTTATCATCGATATAAAGACTTAGTTCATAAATACAATACAATCTGCAAACATATAATCAAGGCTGGTATTTCACATCCCTTTTTTTAGGGTAATGTTTTACATAAGAGTAAAAAATACTTAAACTCGCCTTACAAACTTATAAAACCTTTAAATCGTCTAATTCATAAGGGTTACAATTACGGTATTGTCGTGAAGTCATTACGTATGGCCTTCTTTGGTATCAACATTGATTTTTTGATAGAGTCTTTGCAATTTAACTAAACACATTCTAAATTTCTAAAATCTGTATTGCATGGACACGGGTTATGTATTCCGGTATATGCATGAAATCATTGTGGTAAACTCCTCACAGGAAGGGATCTTGGTGGAAGCTGTATACTGAGGGTACATAACTTACTTTGTCAGTTGGTAATGGGTCTGGAGCTGGCATGTCAGTTAACTGCTAGTAGTCTCTTGTGATTTCATGTTTATGTCCGTATATTTAGTTCTTTCAGTTTCATTTTTCACAATTGACTCAGCCCTGTTGCCAACTGAATTTTACTGTTGTTACGATTGTTTTTTTATTCATCACATTGGCTATAAGGGGGAGGTTTGGGCCCAATAAAACTAGTTTAACCTAGCCGCAGCAGGTTTGCGCCTGTCCTAAGTCAGGAAATTTATTTAGCCTTTGTGTGTCTTGTCTTTTTTTTTAGTTAGTTTACTTTATGTCTATAGGAGTCTAGGATGATGTTTATTTCGCTGAACTTGATTACTCTTTATTCAGGGGAAAACTCCGACCTGCCGTTGGGTGTGGGGTTTTCTTAACGTTCATTGAAGATCTTATGGTGGCTATGATTTCTTGTTACTGCCCTTTTGGTCGTTGTCTCTTTGACACATTTCCCGTTTCCCTTCTGTTTTCTATTGTTATTGTAGATACGATGTAATAATTCAATGGGGAAGACGACTCTATTTCTAAACATCAAGATACAAATGTATTTGAATAACTACCTTTGAAAATACTGAAATGCACTTGTCAAACTTTTAGTTCAACGTCTCGTCGGAAATTAATCTACGACGCTTAAATGAGATTCAGTTTGAAATTCAGTATAGATGTAAACGATGACAAAATCGTTGCCCCATGATAAAGATTAATAAATCTGGAGTAAATGTCGTTTTGAAATTGATACAGGGACATTTAAATTTAAGCGATTCAAGGTCATGGTAATGTACAATGCTTGTATTGTTGTACAGCAATTTTTCAAAATCTCAAATATCTGGCACAAGTTATTCGATGACTAGAATTGAAATATATAGCAAAAATGGAAGAAAAAAGTTATTGTAAAAGCCTCCCCCACAGATTTACAATCAAACCAAATCAGGGTAGAAAGGATTGCTGAAAAAAAATAACAAGTACGTAAGTTGTTCCTAGAACTATTGATTGGTATTTCCCAAAGTAGTGTCGTTATGTTCTTATTATTGATTGTCCTGAAAAATTGATATTGTTCTAAAATTACAAAAACAGGATAACAGCAAACACCCACAATGGCCAGGAACTACAATCACATGCCACAATTTACAAGCAAACTGCACCAGAAAAACAACAATGAAAACAAGAGACAAACATAAATAACGATAGGAACTTGGAAAAAAACTCTCATTTTAATGATAAAAAAAGAATCTAATTTTTGAAAGTTTAAACTTCATTTTATAGGTCAAGTCCTATAAACATATTTTGAATTGAAAATCCAATTTTTTCTTTTAGAAGAAAGCTGTCAACTTAAAACCCTGCATAAGACATCAAAACTGTTTTTCTTCTTCCTTCGACTCAAAACAGTCGTAATATAATTTTGGGCCCAAAGTATGAAATGAAGGCCTAAAATAAACACATTTTCTCTATCATATTTAAACAGCTAGCTGTAATGGCTTCAGAGTTGCTTACCATAATTAGGGAGATAATTCTGTTACTAAAATAGTTAGGATCGAGCCCTGGTCCGGCTGATGAATGCTAACAAGTATCAAGAGCGATATATTGTAAGAAAGAATATTAAAATTCTTTTTTGTTTTTGGTTCTCCAGTGCTATACTTTTGATAATCCTGATTAAATTTATTTCAAAGGGTATTCGATGAGATGCTTAATTAAGTTACACAAAGATAAGATTGCTGAAACATCTAATGAAAAATATCTTCTTAGATGAACATTTCACAGAGTATATAAATATTTTATGTAAGGATAAGGAGTAAATGAAGATGAGACCATAACACACATGAAAACTTCAAAGTCTGCAATAATTTTAATGAGCTGTATTGCCATTTCGGAAATAAATTCCTCATTAGCAGCACTAGAACCCAAACATAGTAAATCCATAATTTCAAAAATATTTAAAATGCATAAATAAAACCAAACGAAATCCGAATAATCAGAAACATCAAATCTGGGTAAAGTCCTTAATTAATTAAAATTGACAAACATTTAGTATACAAATAGTAACGAACCATTCTAGTATCAACTACAAATTAAGTGTCATTAATTTTGATAAATTAAATGCATATCAATTGAAAATATTTGAGATTTGTTTATATAACAGCTACACTGTATAATGACAGATTTGTTTTACATAAAGGACATAATGCTACTGTTACAAACGCAGAATTGACACAAACAAAATCCGTTTTATTCACTGGTCAACAGCTGACATTAGATTTCAGAACAAAACAGGTGTTTTAGGGATCAAACTGTAACCTATGACCATTTACGTGTTTATTTCGAGAAATAAATACATAGATACATTATAAATAAGTCACATTTTCCATTCAAAATTCTTACAACTGGAGCCATACATATAATCAAGGAAGAAAACTCTCAAATGATTAATTTTAGGGTTCATACATTATGTCCTCAAAGTCGGTCAACAGCAAACTATTTTTTTCCAACATACTTCACTACCCATCTCTTACTTTTCGTGATTTATTTTACCATACATGTTTGGGGCGTTTCTACAAATAACTCCCTCCTAACATGACGGATCCATTAAAGACGGATATCCAGGAATCGTATCACCAATATTCTGCTAAAAACTTCTGTCAAATTTCATCGCTGTGTCTCTTTCAATTTGGAATGAAAAGAATAAAAATCTCTGATTAGTAAACTAAAAGGATTCCCAATGGGAAACCCCTTGAATAAAGCACTGCACAATCAAGATATAGAAATAACAAAGTATTTCATGAGTAGCTAGAATTTTTCATCCACTCTATATTTTTTTCAGTTCCTATAGAAAAAAAAAATCATTTTGATTACTGGATTTGCCAAACGGGTTTCTCAAATACGTAATTGATATCCATAATGGTTGATTGAATTGAAAAAAAAAATTGTAATTAAAAACTGATATTGAAAAACAGATTATATTCTACTTTGAATATCAATAATATCTTCCGACAGTGTATGCAATAGTCCGACCATCAACCTTTTCAAAGATTCATAGCCCAATCGTGAATGTAGTGTGCCGTTTCTGATCCACTTTAAAGTAATATAAAGAAGATAACAACACTCTACAATCAAATCCGCTACACTTGGAGAGATCGTATCGTTGCAGCTCTGTTGGAAAAAATCCTCTTCAAATCCACTGATTCACAATACATCATAGAGCTGTTCGAGGAATCACATTTATAGGAGAAATTCCATAATGTAGAACAAAGTATTCAGAATTAAACTGCTACATAAATAATTTGTATTTAAAGTATTTTACGATTAAGCTAGTCGTGACCAAGGGATCAGAAATCAAAAAGATCATATTTGACTCCTGAAATAATTTTGATCAGATGTATCATGGAACTGTAACAAAATCAATACATTAAATGTCCGAAGTGCAACTTGAAAAATATAAAAAATGTATAACTTCTATAAATTACAAGGGAAGGAAGTACTCGGCTATTCAAGGCTCAATTTCGAAAAAAAAAGAAACAACACAAAAACATGAATTTCTTCGCATAAAGGAGTGAAATGTTATCTGTCAACGACGTCTACGCCTCCTGGTATACATGCATCACCTGACATATAAGAAATGGTTTGTCAAAAGCAAAACCTTTGGCAACAAATACATACATGTATAAAATGGTTATAAACTAAATTATGGCAAATCAAAAAAAAGGTTGATTTGAAAAAATTACGTTAGACAGGGATTTGCTTTTCACTTTGAATGCTTAATTATGCATTTCTGTAAATTGTCACTTTCATTTTTTTAAGATCAAAATTGTAACCTGTAATGTCTTAGGTACACCGCTATTATTGTTGTTCTTCATGAACTCACCAAGAGGCCTTCAACAATGAGCTTTGCTCATACTTGATAGTAAATTCGAGACGGCCCTTACCACCGGTTTGAGAGGAATTCATGGCTAAATGTGGAACAATGCCACATCCATGTCAGGTAACCAACGGATGCGAGATAGTCAACAAACACTTAATTTACTGGCAAAGTGTTCTTACAAACGCTGTCATCCGTTTACCGAGAAAGGAAGACAATCAACAATCAAAATACTTAAACAACCACAAATTCACTCATCGAGTCAAAAGTAAGAAATATTGGCATGGGATGTGTGCAAATTAATAAATGATCAGAATTACAATTTGAAATTACCAAAAAAAACGCCAAAATTTTTAAGTATTATTGTGAATCCATATGAGAAATCCTCATAAGAACAATTGAAATTTATAAAGGGCATACATCTCTCTCACTGGGGATCTTTTTACGGACTCGATACTGCAGGAGAGACAAACTCATGTCTGAAATAAGAAATGAAAGTATATTGAGTAAATGCACTTGAGACAAAATCCTACACATATATTGTAAAACGAAGCGATCGAATGACATCTTTATTATCGTTCTTCATCTTGAAGTCACCATGAGGCCTTCAACAATGAGCTTTGTACCTCGTAGTAACTTCAAGACGACCCCTAGTACTGGTTTGAACGGAATTCATTGCTAGATGTCAAGTAATGCCACATACATGTTACAATATACATTTTTACTTATCTGAAAAGAAAAAAATTAAAAGAATATTACATTTAAAACTTTTTTAAAAGCTTTTAGAGTACTTCACTATGCTCACGTACAAAGCCAGAATTCAAATTATGAAAATATACAATAAAATGCCATCCTCCCCCATTTGGGAAAGTGTATCCAAGGTAGACTTGTGTACCTGATATGGTCTAACCTTTGGTTCATCTCATGCACAGCATGCTACATGTAGAAATTGATGAAAAAAGCCAAGAAGACAAACACAAGCAAAAATGTTCAGTTTTGAAGTGGTGAAGAATATTAACTCCATGATATAGCAGGAAAGCCCGATAAGAATAGATATAATGCCTTTATAAAAATTACTAGAAATTAAATCAGGTGCATTTCTGTTATACATTTTGATTAAATAAAGAAAATCACAACATGAAATAAATGCAAATTTGTGAAAAGTGGACAAAATCTAAATCTGGTCCTAAAATTTGAGTATAATACTTAGATTTGGCTCCTATTTCGACATTGTGGACTCTAAATGACAATGTTTTGGTTAGTTTTCATACCACACGATATTTGGAATTTCTGGGGTTCATATACACATCAGCAACATTCCTGTGTCAAAAGTCTATTGCAAAACATCAGACTGCTTTCACACACACACACACACACATATTCTAGGGAGTTGCATCTGAAAATAAGGTTGTTGTCAAGTCAAGGAATTCATAATATTTTACAGCATTTTTATTTGTTTTACATGTAACCATATGCAAGTTGCTGAGATTTGCCATTTTTAACGTTTCATGGTACTATTCAAATAATTTTGTAAGTGAAGTAGATCTTTTATTATCTTTACCTATTCTAGATAGTTTTAATCGGTTAACAAATTGCCAAATTTTGCATGAACATAATGAGAGACCTATTTGAGGTAAACATTTCTGTTGTTGGGATTCTCTTATCTTGTCAAAATTTTTATGTGCAGAAATAAATTTGTCTGCTATATCTTTAATTTGCTATTTTGATTTAGCCATTGCGTTAGTTTGTATATTTAAAAGTTTTAGTTTCCTAGTGACCCATGCTTTAATTATAGTGTGCTTAATTGTAATTAATCGGTGGATCCAAAAGGAAGTACATTTTCACTTCAAATGTTGTTTTTTTCATATAAGTTACTCCCAAAATATTTTCCGACTGATACTGTCGTTAAAATTCTTGGAACTAGGGACTCTCTTTTCCGACAACTATGCCTTTTATGCATCGGACTGAGGTACAGTGTACTCTTAGCCATACCTTATATATTGAGGTAAACTAGTGTGGCCAAAATTCATAAATATAGTAACAGTTAAGAGAGAGGTAGTCTTTTTTTCTGAGAAACTGCATAGTCAATCCTTATATAGTATCTTTAACCATTTCCTTGGGTGGGTGTTTATCAAATCCTAGTTTTTGCTAAGGTAATGATGAAAAGTCCAGAATACTATATAATAATATTTGATGAAAAATGTGCACTTGAATTTGCATGAGATTTTTGATGTTGAAAGACAAGAACAAAATATAAAAAAACAAAATTTAATAACTTTTTTTTTCACAGAGGAAATGATTATTAGAAATGTCACTATAACTAAGATACAAAAGCGGGTCTATAACGCTATCGTGATAAAGTTTGTTTGAAGTAGATCTTACTTCTTTTTATTGTCTACAATACAATTATTTAATAATTTTTGACAAGCTCCGTCAGTACAGTCTTCGCGCACTGTGTACATTTATATTTTGATACGAATAAGTCATATTTATTTAAACAGTTGGACAATTAAAACATTGCTCTTGAAAAGGGAAGATTATGCAAATGTAGTTACGGGCTAGTTGGACGAACATAATTATATTTGATTGGAAAAGTGCAAGGTTAATAATACAATCATTGATACGAGGTTGGTTCTCTGCACAATAAGTAAATTGCTGGCTGATTAACTTGGGTTTATCCTCATCATACTGATTCAAAACGTATTACAATCTCATTTTGCAATGGCCGAACAATAGATAGTTCAATATAAGTTTTATTAAATTTTTTAAGCATTGAATTTGTGTTGATCTAGACTAACAGTGTATGTTAAATGACTGTAATGGAGAAGCGACCATAATGTCCGCGGTAGGGCAAAATATTATTTGGTCAGCTACAATGCGATAAAAACTTTGTAACAGTAAAGTGACCTTAAGACGTAATTCTTCTTAGGGGTCAAAATTTTCCTTCATCAAGTTTCTACCGAAATATTTATTTTTCAAATGTTAAGACCCTGAGAAAAAAAAAGATTTTTGAAGAGAAAACCGCATGTCCATGTGCATTTTTAGTGCTATCATCATTTGAAAACCCTTTTTTACGGCTTTGTGCAAATTTCATAAATTTTTGTCCATTGTGGAGCAAATTTTGTAAAAATAATGATTTATACCATCAAGATTTCTGTCAAAGTTTCCAGATTGTTAGATCTCGGTAATCTAATAAAACGAACATAGGTCCATGATGATATATGAAAGAAAGTTGGTTTTGTCAATATCAAGACATTGTAAAATGTGTAAAAATCCAGATTTTTTCAAGTTTTCAATCAACTAAACGATCAAACTCAACATTTTTTTAAATGGTTGGACAATTATATCTTTAAAAACTTACAAAAGAAATCGTATTAACAAGATGCATACCTTTTCTCAAAAAAAAGTTTTTATTACCCCTTCCCCAAAATAAGCATATTCTGATCAATGGTCAAATTTGGACAAAAATTCAAATCTTTCATTTCTCGAAAACTAATTGTCGTAGGTACGTTAGTTTTTGAATCACTTTGAAATGGTCATTATACACTATAAATGAACAAAAAAATCACTTATGAAGCAATGTTTTATGAATTATATATAAAGTAAATTTAAACGATACTGAAACCTCAGATGAATACATCCTTAATTACCAAAACAGGGCTACCTTTTCCTTACTGTCAAATCATGTCTTAGTCGCAATGAACTCAGAAATAAATGAAATGTTTTTTTTTCTTTTTTTTCATTATTTTTTCACAATAGTTTACGGCCAGATGTTTCATAATTTTTCAAACTACCTCGCATATACACGGCATATCTTTGTCTGCCATATGGTAATATAATATAGCATAACCAAGATATTCTCCTATTCATCACTATTAACTCTACATAATTAAAGAAAGGATATGGAGTAAATGCACATGAGACAAATTCTGAACAAATACATGATAAAATAAGCAATGGAACAACGTTTTTTTTGGTTATTTATATCTTGTGTTCTTATCCGTTACCGGAGGCGTCCCCCGTAGAACTTGTCTATGCAGATTAGTCAGAATATAATACGGGAGCCTGTCGGGATTTTTGTAGAATAGAACTGTGTGCAGAAAGATTTATATGAATTTAAATGATAAATTGTTGCAGAGAAAGACAAATTTATCAAGTCACTGCGAAATAAAATGAAAACCGATAAACAATCATTTTAATCATCATGAACTCAAATTAACAAGCTACATTTATATATGCCATTGCGAAAGTTCAGTGTTTAATGACGAAAACTATAGTTCCAACGAATTTATTGTTTATGCAAATCATTATGAAAAAACTGTTTTACTTTTCAATTTCAACTTCTAGTATTTCCTGTCAATCAAAACTAAAAATAATCAGTTTGGTTTGACCTCAGAAATGAAGACAGCCTGCCGGCAGAGTACATTTAGATTCCCGATTCATGACGAAAAGTTTACTCTATGGTTAAGAAAGAATAAACAAACGTCACTGCGAAATAAAATGAAAACTGATAAAAATCATTTTAATCAACATGAACTCAAAATAACACACGACAAAGCTAAATTGCTGTCTGAAGCCTGCTCTATTTCTATGCTAAGCTACGTTTACATATGCCATTGCGAAAGTTCAGTGTTGTTACGTGTATCATTATTTTTTTAACTTTAGGACTGTTCTTATAGTGTGCATAAAAAGTTAAAGCTAAACACATTTTATATACAGCTAACGGCCATAGAAAATATAGTTGTGTTCTGAAGACTGCATGTTACACAAGTACGACATACTACATAAAACTATTATTATACAAGTAGTGAATTTCAATGATTTTTTTCCTGTAAAGTTATTGATAAATGGGTTAGATGCAACAGACCAGGATATATGTCCTGATGTAATAGGAATAATCAAGCGTTCTATTGCACGAGGCCAACGGTACGATAATTGAAGATTTGTTTATTGTTTTCTGTCCAATGATTATTTTACATTTTTCTTAAGTTATTGTGATACCAAATAGTGCACAAAAATGCGATCTGCGTTTGATGAAGAACAGAAATAAGCACAACAAGAATCAACTGTTGGAAAAGAATGTAGAGATATGGACAGAACTATTTCATGAGAAGGGCATTCCTTACTGTTCAGTTTTTTTTATTTGAATATGGTAAATAAGCAATGTTTAAGGACAAGAACGAAACATTTTGATGATGACATATCAACTGCTTAAGAAATAACACAGTAGGTAACGTCGTCCTGCGAGGACATGATTTTCTACGATTTTCCCAAAATGATTTTTTACGATTGTCATGGATTCGACCCGATTTTACAAGCGGAAATACTCCTTTGTGTTCTTATTCTCTATGTTATTTTGCAATTTTTACTAAAATGTTACTTCTCTGTCTTTATAGTCCGGAATTGTGTTATTGATATAACGTAGAAACCAGAGAATTCGGAGTTTCGTGTTGTCCTGGAATTTACACGAGTGTCCACTACTGATGTCCCAGGTTTTATACGATTTGTCTGTGAATTTATACGATAGATATTTCAATTAGAATGATAGCGCAGCTTTAATTACAGGACAATCATGAATTTTGTCAGCAAAAATGATAGATGAAATTGAAATTTAAGGTTCATTTTAAAAACTAACTGTCGCAACGAGGTAAAATAAGCTGAGTAGACAAATGATTTGGATTTATATCTTTTTGCCCTTGTATCGCATAATTAGCTTCCTGTCTGAATTTGTGGTTCTCACACAGATTTAATATAATGCATATAATATAGTATCATTGCGTAATTTTTTTCATATTGGCATAGTTATAGATCTGAGGTAAGTTGTATTGGCCAGAGGCGCAAGCTATAATCAATCTATCAATGTTACATCAAGTACATCGCTTAAAATTGAGTGTCAGACAATTCAGTTTTCTTAACATGAGAACTTACAATGCATCTCCTACTTCAGACCACATAACCAACCAACCCTTACTATAGTTTAAGGCTTCAAATTCGTTTATCGCTATCATCAGCGATATGGCGTCCCCTATTTCTACATCCTGCTTTCCTGTTTACAATAAATATCACATTTCAGACAGCCAAACAAACTTGTTGTCTGCGATAAAACGGGACTCATATTAACGGGAAAATATGTAAATCGAACTATTTTTAATCGTCAGTATGAATACAATTCTTAAGTTTGTTTAATATCTATTCACAAGTTAAAGGATGAAGCAAATGTTACATGTTGGTTCATAATGAATATTTTGACACTGTTTATAAAACAGTTATTGTGTCGAGTTTATTGCTCTTAAAGAAAAAGGACATCCGTTATGAACAGATTCTACAACGCAATTATGATAATTATCTCAATCATTTCAATTGAATGATGGAAAACTGATACACAGACAGTCCGTATCAACGACAAAAAGTTAACAAAGGACAGATCTCAACTATTCGAGTCGTGGGCATAACTTTATTGTTGGACTGTGTTGTTCCTAGGGCCGACCAATCAAATGCAGTGATGTTGTGACTAACTCACTTACTGGCAGTTCCTTTCTGAAAAGATGACAAAAATTTGGGTATTTTTTGTATTATGTACAAATTTTGTCTGTGTCCGTCCACATTTGATAACATTGTGTTTTCTTCAACACAGAAGCTGACAAAAGATATACAAGTCAAAAATTGACGGTGGGGACAGATTTATTGAATCGATTTTATTTCTAAAAAAAGGGAACTGCTTGTCAAAATAAACAAGACAAACTGTCAACAGCTCATATTCAATGCCATTTCGATTATTCTTGCTCTGCTTGATGTGGCAATGTTTCACTAAAATGAAAAAAATCACTTTAAATCGTTAACTTAAAACGAAATAGTGCAAGATATGAAAAATAACATGGGTTCCAGATCTAGTGTGGGAAAGTCGGAGGTTGGAAGGCTTGGCTTTTTAGTTGTGCATGATAGAATTAAGCAACTGCGATTTGGACACGCATACAAAATTTTAAGAACAATTGCCAGGACTACTTTAAACAAACTTTTTAGTTAGCGAACGGCTCATATTGAAACCAGATCAAGTCGCTTCTGAGGTCAAATCAAAACTGTTAAAATTATTATTCTTCTTAAATCAACTTTGAAAAAAAGTTCTTAAAACGCTATATTAAAGTAGATAGAATTTTTTTTGAGACATCAGTATCTGAATATATATGAATGATACATACTAAATAAATTTTGAGTTACTATCATACAAAGACTTCACGGTAAATTACCGTGCATGCATTCACGGGATATCCTTTGAATGGTATCACTTTACTATATTTTCAGCAATTTCGGTCTATTGTTATTTACTCTATATTTGGCACAATTTATACTTTTGTGTTTTTTCATGACTTCAATTGCACTGGAAATTATTATACTATCACAAAACTCATTTTTATATCGAAGCCATGAAATGGCTGGAGAGATATTGATATGGCAAGAAAAAATCACGTGCCCCGCGTGAGGCTTCAAGCCTATTAACAGCTGTGAAAGATGATCTTCGTGCTTCCGATGAAATATAGTGCGCAAGTTGCTTTCAAAATCGTATACATTTAGTATTTAAGTTGTATTTCTTCATTTCCTTGAGTTGAATACAGTGTTGTTCTAATAAATTGAAGACAATGTGTATGTTTATCAAATTACTCGTTTTTTTATATTGCGTCTCGGATCAACGAACTTGTCGCGCAGTAATTTGCGAGATGAAAATAACATTTGTTTACCTGTGACAGTGTACTGCATATATATTTATAGCAATGAAATCAACATGCGAAATCACACTATCCGATTATTTTCACGTATTACGGAATACCTTAATACATGCAGACGTATGTAGCAGTTCTTTGGATGACTACGAAGTTTTGCCACATGTAGATTTTCAGGGCTTCGAGATCCAGCTCCATCGGAGCTTTGATTTGTTTTAGCAGGCATGACAGCTACGGTGAAATATCTAAATCAAAGCTCCGATGGAGCTGAATCTCGAAGCCCTGAAAATCTACACGTGCATGGCAAAACTTCGTTGTCATCCAAAGAGTGCTGCATACGTCTGCATGTATTAAGTTATTCCGTAATACGTGAAAATAATCGGATTGTGTGATTTCGCATGTCAATTTCATTGCTGTAAATATATGCAATACACTGTCACAGCTAAACAAATGTTATTTTCATCTTTGACAAATTACTGTGCGACAGGTTCGTTGATCCGAGGCGCAATATAAAAAAAAACGAGTAATTTGATAAACATACATATTGTTTTCAATTTGATAAAACAACACCGTATTCAACTCAAGAAAATAAAGAAATATAACTTAAAAACACAATGTATGCGATTTTGAAAGAAACTTGCGCACTATATTTTATCGGAAGCACGAAGATCCTCTTTTAGAGCTGTTAATAGGATTGAAGCCTCACGTAGTTTTTTTTTCTTGTCATATTGACATCTCGCCAGCCATTTCATGGCTTCGAGATAAAAATGTGGCTGTTCAAGATTATCAAACTAGAATCTCTGTATTCTTAGCATGCATCGCTCATCCGGCGAAAACTAGAAAGTTTTTTTTATAGCGTTGGATGCCAGAAAATGTATTCTGCTGCTGGCCATGTTTTCTATCGAACTACCAATAACTCCTTCCAACTGGATGCAATGAGTAATTTTTGAAAAAAGGCCCTCCTTAATACGTCGGGAAACGAATGCAAAGCAAAAAAAAAAGAAAAAAACGGAAAAAGAGGAAATTTCACAACAAAAAAAGCTTAAAGCATGGCAATTTATATTTAACACAAAAAAAAAAAAGAACAAGGACGCCTCAAAATTACAGCACTAACAGAGTGAAAGCCAACAAAAACTGCAGGTATCATCATTTGGTAATGTATTGTAGCGTAAACCTGATCTGCTTAACCAGTCATACAGACACGTAAAAATATTGTGTTGAAAGCGGTTATTGTCATTTTCTAACCCTTCGACAAATTCAATCAAACTATTCGTGCACAGCGTGGGGTCCGCAAAAAGATTCCCGTGCTTGAGGTGCATGCTCTTTTTATTTTTTTAGTTATGGTGTACTTACATATAGACAATTCTCATATAAATTCAACATATGTCTTTCTTGTTTTGTAAAAATTAAGCTATGTTTTGTCATCTGTATATACATATTGCCCACATCTCCCGATTTTACTTGCCAAGTTTTCTTACAATTAACTCGATGAGTGCTCTTTAATCATTTATATGTTGTATTGTCTATTGGTCCCTTTTCGAGCACTGGATGAGTGTTTGAAGAGTACATATTATTCCCGTGTTGCCTTGAACATACAGAATGAAGTGAACAATATTCGACAAGGACTGACCATTAATGTAGAAAAGATAACAGGAAACACTTGCAATGGCCGGACATTACAATCACATGACACAATCCGCCAGGAAACTGCATAAAAACAATTAAATTAAATGACCATTAACTCCAAGACCAAAGTATTGAAAAAGAAAGAATAAGACAAAACGTAATTTAAAAAGATGGGTCAGGGAATGCTCGCCGTTAAATTGCCGGCTAGCTCATTCCTGTAAAATTTGGTTGAATTTGCATCAATTTTTAAAGAGTAGATGTTAGAAAATCATTTTACTATGGTATTGCTATGGTCGAACAAGTGAATCGAAATCAAGATTAAAAACCAAAGCTTACAACCAGTACCTTAAATATACATATTAAATGTGAAAAGCGACACTTCGATCACACATCGTGCAAAAAAATCACTAAACGTTCACTTGCAATTTTTTTTTATTCGCAAAAATTAGCTTCCTTGGTCTTTTATAGTTCTGTACAAACCTGCTTTGCCTCAAAATTATTGTTTTCTTCAAAGTGAGATGTACTAAACGGGAATAACTTTATTATCTTATCTAAATTGCATCGTTTAAATTCCGGGACCAATCGCATAAAAGCCAGGTTAATTCGGGTAAAAGTCAGGACACATTAAAATTGAAAATCAGGAATTACGGTCTTCCAGAACAATTCATGTCGCTATTCTCTTGTCGGATTTCGATGTATTTGAATTGCCGATACTGTCAGTGGTTTTACTTGAAAATTTGTGCTTTAATTATATAGAAAACTGTATTTTTAATGAAATTGGATTTTTGTTTATATTTCAAATACGCGTTTATGAATTTGAGAGATTAAAAGCGTGTAGTATGCTATATGATAACTATCTAAGATTTACTATTCCAATTTAAGGAAAGCAACCTATCTTAAGAGCTATGTTGAAAGCGTCTGCATGTTTACATTTTTTTCAATATTATTCGTATTGAATCCGGGACAATCGTAGAAGAGCAGGACAATTTATCGTAGAAAATCATGTCCTCGCAGGACGACATTACCTACTGTGAATAATGTAAACGGGAAACAATAACGTAAAATCGTTTTTGTCAAATATCGACATTTTATTTCCGTGTTTAAATTCTTTTACACGTACTTTGAAGTTAAAATTAACAGTTAAAGATATGAGGTCTTAAATCAGACAAATTATTTTATAGTTTAAAATAAAGTGCATATACTACAAATTTAATACTGATTTCTTGGAAAAAAGTTAAACTATTCCACCCACGAAGTAATTAACAACAAAATACCGAAGTTACTGTTTATTTATTTTCTGCGATTTGTATTTTTGCAATGTATCCGTATTGAAACATATGGACATTTTATATATGTTACTCTTCGTTTTCATTATATTTGGAATTCATGTCAAGAAATAATTCCAATATCTATTTAAAAGAAATTTTAATTTTTCAGTTACATTATTTTATAGATTTATTATTATGAAAAACAGAAGAAAAAAGATAATTTGTTTCCCAGTTACATTGGTATGGGTTTGTTTACAAAAATATCGACTTGCGGGCAACGAATGACGCTGATTGAGCTCTTTGGGAGTTTGATTTATGTTTGTTGACTATCCCACATCCATAACCAGAAAAGAAATGAAATTGAAGAATAGCAATAAAAGCGTTATTCCTTTGCTCTATTCTACAATGTATTTTTAGAGACTGTCTCATATGTATTTACTCAATATCCTTTCATTGTAAATTTAAGACTGGAGTTTATTTCTGTGGAGTCCACTATAATGTGGAGTCCGTAAGAGATATTCCTCGTGCGAGAGATGTATACTCCCTAAATATTTCAGTTATGGTGTACCTGAGAGAATTTCTCATATGGATATACTTTTATACTTTCAAATTCGGCATTTATTATTATTTCTTTAATATCCAAATGTTATTCTGACCACCTGTTTATAGTGCCCACATCTCACTTTTTTAATGCCAAGTTAATTTTTTAAATCGACTAGATGAGTGCCCTGGGTTAGGGGGCCGTCTTGATCTTGCTATGAGGTATGAGTATAGCTCATTATTTAAGGCCTCGTGGTGACCTCAAGATAAATAAATACGCTGTTCTATTGCTTAGTTTTACCATGTATTTGTGGAGACTTTGTCTCATTTGCATTTACTCCGTATCCCTTCTTGGTTAATCATAAATGTCATTCTGGTTATCTTTTTTCAGCTTACTCATGTCCCGAAATTTTTTTTAACAACATTTCTAATGCTGGACATTTTTTTCGAATTCCTTCCTATGTCCCCATCGTTTTACAGAAAGAACACCGTTGTAATGAAAATGTTCTGATGACTTCGAAAGACTATGCCTGCAATCAAAATGTTGTAATGGCTGCAAATACATAAACAAAATTTACTCATGGCTTCAAACTAAGGACACTGTCAACTAAAATATTCTTATTACTTAAAATTAAAATTTTCTTCGAGGCTTCAAATGCCGTGATTATAATTGAAATGACCCCAGAGGCTTCAGTTATAACTAGAAGTGTGTTTTGGTACAAATACGAATGTCTCTCCAAAACATGTCTTGCTGGAGATGATTTTCTCTATATGATGCCATTGCATTTGAATATTACTAAAGAAGCAGAGTCCACGAAGGGCCCAAATCGGCCTAATGTCAAATCTTGACAGTATTTTGTTTTTTAAAGAGAACACTACTATTTGCACAAAAATTACACTTCAATCCTCAAAATTAACACACCTTGTTCCAATGGCAACGTTTTTTATACTTTGAATCTACACCTTGTATTATCTTCTTTCTATTAAATCTAACTGTTCTAAACTACACAAATCGAATATTTTGCTATATACAATGTATTTCAATTATTTGGGACATAAATGAAAAATCTCTTTGCCATTGGTTCTCTCGTTGTCATTGTAACTACTGTTTTATTACCCAAAAAGGTATAAAATGCTTATTAAAGATGTTATTTCATAAATATTGCCTCGCAAAACATGCACGACTTCTATAGTGTTCAAAAATAAACTTTCTTGTGTGTTCCGCCGAACATTAAATTAAATTAAATTTTCGAAGTGGCCACAGCCTTCGACCAAAGTATACTCATTTGAATTTACTTTTACAGTTGTTTTTTCCATTCAATGAAGATAAAAATATTTTGGTCGAAGGGTGCGGCCAAACTGATACTTGAGAAAATCTGTTGTCTCACAATCTCCATACTTGCACAAACGTCAAACATCATAACCCATAATGACATCATCGAAATGCGAGTACGAAACACATACGGAACGTTAGATACATATGGATGGAAATGGTGACCTATTGACATTAATATGTAACAATTCAATTTTTGGTCAAAATAGTGGGCCATTTTTTGGTCCTTTATGGGTCTACTCCTTTGGTTGCAATCCAGTGAAAGCTGTGGGAAAATAGGCGTCCACAAAATTAATTTATTAGAATTCTACGACAAAAAGAACATTACTCCTTCAAACATTAGCCCATCAATCGTTCTAGACAATATACACAACTATGCATAAAAATCGATAAAGTTTGGTTGATGTGGGAGAATTAGCAATTTAGTAAACTACTATGTCCAAAAGGGGCATAACTCCCACTAAAATTGGCCGATAAATCTAGCTAGACCATATGCACAACTAGGCATTGAGGTCAAGAATCCTGTGAAATTTGGTTGAAATCCAATGAAAGATATGGGAGAATTAGCGTCCACAAACTTAATTTATCAAATTCTTTGTCAAAAGGGGCATGACTCCAACAAAAGTTGGCCGATCAATCCGGCAAGACAATATTCACAAGCCGACATGATGGTCGGATGGAAAATATAGAAGAATTGGCGTTCGCATCCTTTGTGACGGACGTATGATGGATAAGCAAGACAAAAAAATCTCATCCCTTTGAGAGGGGGGACATAAAAAATCTTCAAAGTACCACTCATAGAGCACTGGTTGTAATTAAAATACCCCCATGACTTCAAAGGACACTGCGTAATTGAAATGGTTTCACCCAAACGACATTGATTGTAATTAAAATGTCCTTATGGCTCAAATGATATTGTTGTAATAGACGAGTTTCCAATTTGTGAATTTTCCCGGAAAATTTTGACGTCACAATATAGATTTTTAGACGTCACAATGTAACGTGACGCAATTTACTCCGATTGACCTGCGGTCAATCGGGGCAATTCATTCATAAAACGAAATTGGAAATTCGTCCATAGACTATATCTGACTTATGAAATCAGGATTTACCAGACTACTTTTCAATACGTCACAGTATAGAAAACGTCACGTCATAGAGCCTAAAGCGTCATGAAGTTGGTCATAATGGGCGATAACGTTTGTGACGGGTATGTTCGTAGGGCGGACAAACAACAACTGGTGAATCTGAATACAAAAACTCGGATGTGGTCTATTAAAATGTCCCAGGGAATGAAAGGACACTGATTTGATTAGATAAAGGTAAAGTAGGTCACAGTTCAAGGGTAAAATAGACAAAAACAACGGCAGTATAATACCAAAGGAAAAGGGATGCAGTTGTTACAAAATTCAAGGTCAAAATACATCGCATAAACTATAAAACAGCAAAACAAAGACATACATGTGACAGCCAATAGACTGGTTAATTAAAATATCCGTTTGCCTAAACACAAAAAGGGCACTGTTGTAATTAAAATGCCATTACAGCGTAACACAAAAATAATATTATTGGTTTTTATTCAAATGTCCATGTGGCAGTGGCCGGAATCATTTGCGCCAACCGGGTATTTTCATAGATAGTAACTCCGCCACAATTTTGAATTTGGTAAGTATAACTTGTGCCAGTAAATAGAATCTATTTGCGCCACCCTTACCTGCATACATACTTGTATTTTTACCTGCAAAATGACCCTATCTGATGCTGGACATGCCTTCCGACGCTAGAGTAGATAAGTTTTCTATCTACGTGCTTTCTAGCTACATCGATGGTAACTCAATGTTTCCATCATCTGTTTTGGCTGAAACTCAATCACTTGCTACACGAACAAGCAATAGACCCGAACCCTTTCATCATGGTTGCCAATACAATAAGCCCCATCCGGCAATGTTCGTGGTTTTATATACTATAACTAAGATACTGGCCACGACGTACATCAAATTCAGAGGGCCCGAATTGACACTGAAGCATTTAGAATTCGTCATCATTCCGATCGAGAATCGTTTGGTATCGAGAGATATTAGAAATACATAGCCAGCGAAACCACAGGGAAAGTCTGAGTTATAAATATCAGCCTCGGCAATTTATCTATATCTAGCTTTGCCCGAGTTTTGACTTACCTATATTTTTGATTGGCGCAATTTCTTTCTAGAGTGGTCCAAAATAAGTGGCGCAATTCGAGTACTGGCGCAATTTGATTGTGACACAATTAGATTCATTTTTGGCGCAAATCGAGTTCGCCCGTGGCAGTAAGCGACACTGAAGTGATTAAAATGTTTTATGGCTTCAAAGGATATTTTTGTAGTTAAATCAAAGGCACTTGAGACAGTCTCTACAACTACATCGTAAAAACAAGCGAAGGAACACCGGTTTTATTGTTCTTCTTCATCTAAAGTTATAATGAGGACTTTACAGAACAATTTATGGCTTTATACAAAAAAAATTATAATCTAAATGTCTTCATGCCTTCAAAGAACACTAGTCGTAATTAAAATGTCCTCCTGATTTTACACAAAAAATATTTTCCTCATAGCTTCATACATAACACACTTGTAATTCAAATGTCCTTAAGTCTTCAAAAGGCAACGGTTGTGCTAAAATTGTTCTTATTGCTCCAAACAAAACACTTGTTGTAACAAAATGTCCGTATGGCTTAAAAGGACACTGTCCTTTTCGGTTCACACGAAAGACAGTTCAAATGAAAATGGCATTATGGTTTCAAAGGGCTTGTTGTAAAAATGTTCTCATGGTTCATATTAAGGCTTTGATTTAAATTAAAATATCATTATGGCTTCAAAGGAAAATTGTTGTAAAGGAACACGATTTGTTATTAAGATGTCCCCGTTGCTTAAAAAAACTGTTGTAATTAAAAACAAAATACTGCATGGCTTCAAATGACACAATCAAAACACACAAATCAAGATGTCCTCATGGCTACATTGTGTATGTTCCATCCTTGGCTGCTTTTGACTTTTCATGTATATTCTATTGGTTGTTCGTTCTCCATCAACTTTCACTGCTTTTATTAGGTTAACGGTCTTCAATATGTTTTGATTTGTTCTGCACTGAAGAGATATAAACTGTCAAAATGACCATCTGCAGAAACTTAATTTAAAGTAAGGTCGGTATTTAGTTAGTTTTTTTTAAATTAATTTTTGTACCGGACTTCTGGATTTCTCAAAAGTTAATCAACAACTAAGTAGTATTGAGTTCAATTAGCAAATATTTTATGGCATAAAAACAAAATATACTTTTTTGAAATGTCGCTTTTTAAAATTAAATTCCTTCTTTAGTTTGTTTTTTAATGCAGTCCATACAATTGGAATACATGCAAGACATTTAATTTTCTTTGTCCGTAAATACGTCGAATGCGCAATGTATGCAATTTACGACTTTTTTCAACACCATTTAAGGAACAATAATTTTTATTTGTCTCAGTAAATAAAATGCATTTTTTTCAGCTGACAGCCAAAAGAAAAACATAGCAATATTCAAGTTTTATATAAAAAATATATATATCTTTTTATTTGCATAAAACACACTGAACAATGTGTAACTACTCTCGCATACAAAATAAGCGGGAGTGTTTTTTTTTCCATAAAATTGCTCACTTTATATTTAATGAAATCTGTAAGAAAATTGTGAGCAAACATGGCCTAAATATAACACTTTAATGCAAATATAATTAGTGTGCATTCTTCCAGATGGTACATGTAAGTCAGTGTAGAACCCTCCGACTTCAAGAGGGCCAACTCTGACGACGTCATCAACCATAGACGATACAATAACGTAGCGGAACTGAATGCACATAAACAATGGAGGGGTTTATCTTTAATTTGAAATATAATTGTAATATCTGATTTTTGGAAAGTTTAAGACCAAAATGCTAGATGAAGCTTACTTTTAACTAGATGTTCTTTATCATACATTTATGTTAATAATGTATGTAAATTATTAACGCCTTTGTCCTCTTTAAAATGAGAAAGCGAGATTAAAAAACAATTGATACAGAAATACAGAATTGTGGTGAATTTTGGTTCTTAAGATTGAAGACCAACGATCACAACATATGAGAATAATTTTACCACATGTTTGAAATTGTAATATGAGAGTAATTCCAATAATAAGTACATGTAATACCATTTATGTCTGATATCAATTATTTTGCCTTGATTTTTCAGAACGTGTACTTCATGTTTGTTTCGTTCACACTGAAAATGATGAATCTTTTCTAAGCGTGTTATATAATTAATTTGAGGGTGACTTTTGAATTTTTCATGTATATCTAATATATTAAACATTTACCGGATGTTAATCGAAAGCTTTATTCGTATTCCTATTACGTCACACAGTTCATTCTTTTCAACAAATTTTCATACAATCACAGGAAAGAATAACATGTAATATGAAAAAGTTACATGTATGAATGCTTGGACTATAAGAGTTTGATATACTTTATTGCACTTTAAAGTTGTATAGAAAACGCACTGTCACTTAATGTATTTGTGAAACGAAACCTGGAGAGTTTATTACTTATTTTGGTTTTATTTCTCGATAGTTACCCCTTCATTTGATGAATGTTCACCCGGAGGACTTGTCAATAAGACCTTTATGTGTGTTCCATAGGTTTCTGTTTTTCTTGGACCCCCCAAATCTAATTTTACGAGGCCAACCAAAGGACCCCTGGTTTACCTTTAATATTTTTTAAAGTCGGGAAGACAATTATTCATGGTTCTCATGTTGTTGACTAGCAGACCATTTTTAAGAAGACAATTAAAGACTTTTATGACTTAAATTTTGTTGTTCATTGCCAAGTTATGTTTTGGACGACATACGGAAAGTGATTTCAAAAGGGCAGCACGGCAGATAACTTAATAAATGACCACACACTAAAATATTATTCGTATGGCTGTACTCCCAATGAGAGAGTAAATAATTTGTCATAGAATAAGCAAATCAAAACTGGAGTATTATTTTTCATGTTAACAAATTCAAAAAAAAATAAAATAAAATAAATAAAAAAAATAAAAAATAAAATAAAATAGATATATAAAAATAAATTAAAAAAAAAGAATGAAGTTGAGGAGTATCGCACTCGTACAAAGCTGCATTGTACTTTCAAGACCAAGAATTTAATTTCCAACATGTGTTTAATTTTTGGTCTTTTAGATGTTTGATTTTTTTATCGGAACTGACGATACTGGCCACGGTTGTTAAAATGGCCATGAAAAAAAACAATAAGCTGCAGATTCAATACTACAGTAGGGTGTTTGTGACATACGTATCGAACAGTCTATATATTGTCAAATACAAAAACAAAGCAAAACCGACAGTAAAATTACAAGGTGAAAACAAAGGAACAAAGAGACAACATGAAAAGGAAAAAACAAATCAGACAATGTAGAGATAAAATAAGAGACAACAGAAGAGAAAAACCCAAACAGGTAATAAAACAAAAGGCGAAACAAGACGGGCAAAAAAAGAGACAACACGAAAGGAGAAAATGAAACAGGTTACAAAGAGATAGCACAAAAGAAGACAAAATGGTAACAAAGTGATAAAACAAAAGAAGCTATCAGAACACAGATACAACACGGAAATAAATAAATAAAAATAAATAAATAAACATTAAATACACGAGATTAGAACACTAGCAGTGTAAAGAACAAGAAATCCGGAAGTATCATCTAGTGATTCGTTAGGCTAGCATCTTCTGCTCCATGTGTGACACCGATCAAATTGCATTGTTAATTGTGGGTTTAATCTAAATTGAGTATATGAAATAAACTACAAATTTACTGAAAAATGTTTATTATTGTTTATTTATAAAAAATTTAAAAGACCTTTCAAACGATCAAATCATGATTTCTACCATTGTTAGATTTTTGAACATGGATTGGCGTAGAAGTTTTTAAGATACAAATGTATTAATAACCTTATTGACAAAATCACTGTTTACACTCCAGACGTGACAAAATCGAATGAGGAGTGACGTTATGACTTCAAATTTTGAGGTCGGGTGATTATACAACCAAACATTTGGAGGTTCAATACTTGGAAGTCAAAACAGATCATACCTTCAAACCGGGGATTAAGGAAAAGTATAAGAAAAAAACCACAAGTTTCACGGTGTATGAGGTTCACTACTTGGAAGTCCAAACATATCAAATAATCAAACCGGGTATTATGGAAAAGGATTAGAAAACACAAGTTTCACGGTGTATGTCAAGGTTGCGAATTAATTGTGTTAGTTCCGTCAATGCTCTTTAGAATTTTATAATGCCTTATCACTGTCAATAGTGCATTAGATACTTTTTGTATGTTAATTTTTTTTTTTATCTTTCTATTTGCGTTTACAAATTTGATTTTAAATGTCTCTTATCATGTTACTTAGTTAAAATCTTAGTCTAAATAAATCGACGTGTGGATCCCGGATAAAACAAAAACGTGAGAAGTGTTAACATTCATTTTCATTCCAAAAAAAATCTTCAAAATTATTAGTATTTGGTAATATTATCGACTGTAATTTTAGATGTAAACATTCCGCCGAATAATATGTGATTTTTATACAGTATTATAAATGACGTAAAGTGTGAAAATGATGATTTCAGTTTTTAGCTCACCTGGCTATGCCAGGGTGAGCTTTTGCCATTACTTGGCGTCTGTCGTCCGTCCGTCGTAAACTTTTTTTCAAAAAACTTCTCCTCTGAAACCACTGAGCCAATTTAATCCAAACTTGGCCTGAGTCTTCACCAGGGTATGTACTTTGAAAAATGTGTTCGGTTGGTTCGAGGACCAAACAACATGGCTGCTGTTACTAAAAATAGAACATAGGGGTAAATTGCTGTTTTTGGCAAATAACTCAAAAACCGTTGCCGATATCAAAAATCTAACGGGAGTAAAATTGTTCAGAATGACGAGATCTATCTGCCCTACAATTTTGAACAAAATCGGAAAACCCGTCTCAGAGTTACAGCCCTTTTTCCGTAAAATTTTCAAAATTTATGAATTTATATTTTTTATTTCAAAAACTGTAACAGATAGAGGTAAAGTGTAAATTGCAAAAATGTTCAGTATATCAAGGTCTACATACTCTGAAATTTTGAAGAAAATCCAACTGCCTGTGTTGTAGTTATTGACTCTTTTTCACCAATATTTTTTTTCAATGCCATATGGTTATGAGTTATTTCCCTTTAAATTCTGTGTTCAAATCTTCTTTATTTTACTTTTCTCTTTCAAGTTTAAGAGAAATTCCCTGTTATCACTTTATTAAAAATAATTATTTGTTCAATAATCAAGAGCAAAAAAGTGTTTTTATACAAACTTTTACATTTTTTTGCGAAAATACTTTCATAAACTATACTTATTTCACAAATTAATAATAATTGTATATAGTTGTATATTGTATCCATAATGTAAAGATAAATATTGAAGTAGCATCTGAGCTTTTATGCCTGCATAACTATGTATCTGACCTGCACGGCTATGCCATGGTGATCTTCTTGCCATTACTGTGTCAATGTTTCCTCTGTCTTAAACTTTTCATTCAAACATCTTCTCTTCTCTGAAACAGCTTGGGCCAAATGGAACCAAACTTGGCCACAATGGTCCTTAGGTGGCCCTTTTAAAAAAAATGTCTGGCAAGTCCGTATCATATCCAAGATGGCCGCCAGCAGGGAACGTGGTTTAACATTGGACCCTATGGGAAAACATTCAAAGATCTTCTCTGAAACTACTGCGTCAATTGGAACCAAACTTGGTCACAATACATTAGTAGTCCTTCGGTGGTCCCCTTTAAAAATTTTGTCCAGCAAGTCTGCACGTCATCCAAGATGGCCGCTAGCGGGGAACTTTGTCCAAAATTGGACAATCTTACAAAAATCTTCTCCTCTGAAAATACTGGGCCAATTGGAACAAAACTTAGTCACAATTGTCCTTACGTGGCCCCTTTTAAAAAATGTGTTCAGCAAGTCCACATCATATACTAGATGGCCGCCAGGAGGGAACATGTTTTTAACATTGGACCCCATAGGGAAACATATTCAAAGATCTTCTCCTCTGAAAGTACATGGCCAATTGGAATCATACTTAGTCACAATGGTCCTTACTTGGTCCCCTTCATAAAATGTGTCTGGCATGTCCGCATAGCATCCAAGATGGCAGTCAGCAGGGAACATTGTTTAACCTTGGATCCCATGGGAAATCATTTAAAGATCTCCTCTGAAAATACTATGCCAATTGGAACCAAAGTGAGGCACAATGATCCTAACATGGTCTTCAAGAAAAGTGACAGTTGGTCTACGCCCCATCAAAAATAGCTGCCTGTGGGGAACATAGTTTAATTTGGGATCATATAACATCAGCAAACTCCAAAACGAGGCCCTTAAACAGTCAATAAACAAATTTGAAAATGAGAACCTTAAACGTTGTGATAATTTTGACTTATTGTGTCAACCATGACCCAGGTGAGCGATACAGGCTCTTGAGAGCCTCTTGTTTCTTAATGTGACGTTTCCGTTCAGGAGATATAGGATATGGGTTATCTGTATCTTTATTCATACCATAAGCTTGAGCAGCCCGGACATCAGAACCTGGACCAATTTATGTATATAACTTATAAGTAATTACACCTATAATTGTATGAAAAATAAGGATGGATGATTGAAATCGTTGCTCTTAAAGGTCATTAAAATCAACAAAAATATCATGTATGTGACAAAAAGCGAAAAGATAATAAAAAAGGGGCCACGTCTCGTCATGTGACATAAAAAAATAATAATAAAATTGCATTTCGAAAACGTTCCCGCCAATACAGACAAATGCAGATGGCGTTCAATTTTTTGTTTGAAACGTCATAAATGTTCGTACAAAATGCAACTTCCAGATGCGTTTTATGTACACGAAAGTTAAACATTTGACCGAGAATTACAGAAACAAACAATGAAAGGATATGGAGTAAATGCACAAGTACTTCATCTTAAAGTCACCATGACGCCTTCAGTAGTGAACTTTGCTCACACCTCATCGTTAGTTCCAGCACTGGTTTAGCGGAATCCATGCTAATTGTAAAACAACGCCACATCTATGTTTTATTTGAACCATGTGTGCGGGATCGTCAATTAACATATATTAATTAACTGGCATAGTGCTCTCACAATCGTTGTCATCCGTTGTACGACAATAGCACTACTGTCCTAGGCTCGTGGACGGATACAACATAAAGACAAACACAAGTCGCTAATTAAGTCGATTGCAAGAAAATTTGGCATGAAAATTATAGTAAAAATAAAATTCCAAAATTTAAAAGTAAGATAGTACATGTATATCCATATGCGAAATTATCTCGAAAACAAGTACACCAGAATCGAAATAAAAGAAAAGAGTAGGAACCTATGGTTGGCTGTGAACGTTCTCTGCCAAATCGACTTAAATGTCACCTATCATGTCACAACCATAAATGTTTAGCAAAGCAATATATATCTTTACGACGCACCATATATGGATATCCTTTTTTCGAATTCGTTTTCATTTTGTCAGACATGACAGAATTTGATAAAATCACATAATGTTTTGAGATATTATTTTAATATTTTAATTCCCTACACATTATTTTCTATATACTAAAATCTAATGAATTATTTCAATGCATCTTAAAATTCATGATTAAAGGGAAACGGCAAAAATTATTCGACCGAAAGTGGTTTGAAATCTGTTAATACATTAAGAATCAAAATAATATTTTAGACATCGTTTTACAAAAATTATAGGGTACAACCTATGGTAAAGTCCCATAGTTTGTCGGAAATTCGAAAATTTATGTTTTATAAATTATCTGTTTTCTTTTTCTTAAATGTGACGATGTCAGTTGCAAGATTTCATTCATAAATTGGAAGTTGTCATTTATCATAAATTCTTTCACAGAATCGATAATTGTGTTTGTAGTGCACCACATTTGAAAGTAAGAATAAAAAAAAACCAAAACGTCTGAAATGTAAACATGCAGTACTAGTATGTAAGACCACGGACTTATATTATACGTCCTTGGTAAGACAAAAAAAAATACAACATTATTAAATTCTAGAACCATGATATAGATTTAAGGGAGTATGAGTGTCAGAAAATTTGTAATTAGAATTAAAATGCTGACCTTTTGTTTTGAAGAGCTTTCCTCATAGAGCAACATGAGCAAAGAATTTTGAAAATTCATGTAAGAATTTTGAGATATAAGACGTTAAAATTTTGGCGGGAAACAGTTCTCTCTAGAGTTTTCCTTCTATTCCCATTAGCTTTGAAAATATAATTGGAAGTTGATAAAATTTTATACAGTGTCTATTTTATGCATTTTAAAGTGACTTATGACCAAGAAATATTATCCATTAACCCTTTCTAAATAGATAAAACCCGAAGATATCGAATGCTTCTGAAATCTGACGCTCATACTCCCTTAAGTGGTGCACAAAAAATCCAAAATAGATGTCAAAGTCATCAAGGCTATAAACTATGAACTATGAAAAGAGGTCAAAGTCAACAAGGCTATGAACTATGAACAGGACCCAGAAGAAGGTTTCACAATGTCCAAAGTTCACTTTCTTAATCAAGTTCTTATTATTGGATTCATAATTCCTACGTATACACCACTCGCAGTAGCAGTACTCATCACAAGTTAGAGTGATCATGGTTTCCTTACACTGCTCCTGTAGCGAATCCTTAATTGTGCAGTATGTCAAAATTTATTTTACATATATCAACTAGCTGGCCTGTTAGTTAATTACTTAAACGGAAAATTTATTTACCAAATTTATTATACTTTGATAAAATGTACATCTACTTGATAGATAGAGAATGCTTACTCCAGATTGATAAGTTGTTTACGCTAAGAAATAAAACAGTTAAACGGACAAAAAAAAACACATCTGCTTAAACTTTTAAGTCAAGCGAGACAAAACTTTTTTTGTGAATGCATCGAGATCAATGGTTGTTATGAGTTTTTGTTAGATGTAGTAACAGATTCTCGGTTTTATCGACTATATCTTAAGGGGGTAGACCTGGGGTAGGAGAAGATAACTCTGTTTTTTCACTTTTTTATCACTTACACAAAAAAATAGAATCATTACTATAGGTATCATTAAAATTTTAAAATTGTAAAAAATTTTCCACACAGCAAATAAATATTAATTTTGTCATGAAAACAAATACCAATCATCCGGTTATTTATAATGAGTGTATTTTACTCTACATTTTTGCAATGCTGTCCAATGATAATGAAAATATGTAAAAGTCAGATTTCCTCCAAGGAAGGTATTTTTTAGCACAGATTCAGCAATTTTATTGATTTTTACCCACTTTACTCTTAATTAAGAAAAAATGGGACGGTAGAATTTTCAAAAATTTTCATATGTCTTACATACACTAGTTTTCTTTCTTTTCTCAGTTTTTGGTGAAAATTAAACGACAATTTTTTTTACATGAAGTGTTTAATAGTGATCAAAATAGAGTAAAATTTTCAGCCTATGCTGTTCAGAACACCCATGTATTTCAGTTCAATCTAATCAAATTTACTATCATTATTCATGCTTACTTTCACACATGTCTAAACTACAGAATTTTGCATTTGAAATAATTTTAAATCAAATACAAATTTAATTAGAGCTAATTTTCTACACCACAATCAAGACCTGAACGGACCAAATAATATGAGGAAACAGGGTATCTTTGAAGACCACTAGACACAAAACGGGACAGTAAAAATTGTTTAAATTTGCTGAAAGTCCACATTAACATGTGTAGTTTTAATACTGAAAGAAAATTAAACGAGTGGAAAATTTAAGGCTTCCCCAGGTCTACTCCCTTAAACTACCAGTATAAATGCGTGCTATAAGCCATTTATAGGAATAAAAGTCATTTTGGAGGAGTTTATCGACCGACTCACTCAGAAACTAAATAGAGTCCAAGGACTTTATATTAAGTTTGTGAGTGAAAGACCGCGTTTACAAATACACAAACTCTTCCAAAATTACTTTAATTTCTTATAATTCAAATCCTTTGAAATTAAAACAATGTTTTCACTGAATTTGACGTCACCATATACTGCACTATTTTCCCCGGAGCGTATTAATGGGCAAGAAACCAACTTCGTTTTGTTCGTGGCGTTGACCAATGAAATTGGACGTTGCAATAGCAATTGGAATTATTCGGTAATATTTGCCTGTTTGCAGACTAGAATGAAAATGTGATGTTAAATGAATGCATAATACTGTGATGTAATGATACTGCCGATGTTTACTGAAATAAATGATGTATCTTTGCCAAGCCGATCTGGGAATTTTAAGCCTGATTTTTTCCGTAGTGTGACAGTACTATGGTCCTTGAACTAGCCGGCAGTTTAGCGACGAGAATTGCTTGACACATCTTTCAAAATTACGTAATGTCCCCTTTCCCTTTTCAAGATCGTAGTCATGGAGTTAGTAGTCTACCTGTTTTGGGATTTATTCGTATGTTTTTAACCTTTAGGGAAACGGGACGACAGAGGAAGGGGAGGTTTTATTACCCATGAACCAATTTAACCCTACCGCTTGCTTTTGCTAGTGTGGGTACCAAGTCCGGCTGACCCCAGTTCATATCGTTGTTTAGTTTTTTGTGTGCAGTTCCTTGGTACATTGTGGCATATGACTGTGTTTTTTTGGCCATTGTAGGTGTTACAATATATCTGATATTTTTTTTATTCTGTTAGTCTTTGAAATATATCCTGGTTATCTTTTATTAACTTTGATCTATGGACACTTTAACATATAACACTGCATTAGCGTATGAGCAACGGTTTATCTGGTGTACTCTGAAGCAAACTGACATGGAGAATTATGATATTCTGTAGATAAAAGAGCAAAAAATCTTCTGACATTTTACAAATTTGTGAAGGTATATTTTGATAAATTACTCATGGATTTATTTTATTTACCGTTAGGCAATTTCTATAAAATTGTATTGTTTTTGCTTCTTGGTATCAAAATTGAAATATTGAAGCTACTTTATAGCAAATATTTTGCACTTTTCCACTCCAACTTTTTACATGTTAAAGGTATTTAATTTCAGTGACCACACTGCCTCTTTTGTTTTAGCATTTCAAGTCATGGTTTGTTCAAAATATCTTATTTCTTCTTTGTTTTCTTACCGCTTATTGTAAAATCTTAGAAAAAAACAATGAAAGAATATGGAGTAAATACACATGAGACAAAGTCTCCACAAATACTTGGTAAAACAAAGCAATGGACAATGGTTTTATTGTTGTTTTATTGAAGTCCTTTTCTAGTTTAATTACTATCCCGTAGGCGATGAACTTCTACGGTATCGATAATGTATATCTTTTTTTTAAATATCCTTATTTAGTAAAATCCTCAATTAAAGTCTGGAGATAGCATTGTCTTCATATTTTGTTAGATTGTCCTAGCTTATTTGTTATATCAACTCCAGTACTACCAATACTCCCAAACGACGACGATTCTCAATCGGACACACTTTGTGAAGAGTCCTTATCCTACTTTCAAAATATCAAACTAGGGCTGGCGAGCACTATGTATATAACTGTCTCAAAACCTGTCAGTGACAACGGTTGTTGAGTTTCTACCGGACACTTCCGCATTGGATTAGATATATGGCTCACCATAAAACTGGTTTAATCCACCATTTCTTTTGAATTGCCTGTACCAAGTCAGTGTCATTGCGGTTGACATTTTTTCCGGTTGTTTTGCACCTGCCTTGTCTTTTTGCTCATTGGATTTCGGCTCTTGATAATTCTGTTCAGTAATTTTGTTATTGCCCCCATTGTATGTATCTTTTTTGTTAAACTTTTATACCCTCAAGGACAAGGTTTGACAAAGGCAGATATCTTGAAAAAAGCTTTCCTGAAAAAAATGTGAGCGATTTAAAGTTAAAATGAGGTGTTCTTAGTGATATTGTTTCCATTGTTCGCCAAGAAGCTTATTGTTTAAGAGTAATACAAATTGTTGAATGTGTTTTCAAAATCTTCCAATTTATCCCACGTTGAAGTTAATCTATGAGTAAAGCAGTTACCTCCAATACTCATAGATTAACGGCCAATTTAATCAGCTGAATGTATACAATGGTTCTTAAGGGGGTAGACCTGGGGTAGGAGGAGATAACTCTGTTTTTCACTTTTTTATTACTTACGCAAACAAATTGAATCATTAACAAAATTTTAAAATTGTAAAAAAATTTTCAACTGTAGCAAATAAATATTAATTTTGTCATGAAAACAAATGCCCAACATCCAGTTATTTATAATGAGTGCATTTTACTCTATATTTTTGCAATGCTGTCCAAAGATAATGAACATATGTAAAAGTCGGATTTCTTCCAAGGGAGAAATTAATAGCAGAGATTCAGCAATTTTATTGATTTTCACCCACTTGATTCTAATTTAAGAAAAAATGGGAAGGTAGAGTTCTCTAAGATTTTAATATATATACTAGTTTTCTCTAAATTCACAGTTTTTGGTGAAAATTAAACGACAGAATTTTTTTTATCAAAACAGGATAAAAAATTCAGCCTATACTATTCAGAACACCCATGTATTTCCGTTCAAGCTAGTTAAATATACTATCATTATTCATGCTTACTTTTACACATGTCTAAACTACAGAATTTTGCGTTTGGAATAATCTTAAATCAAATACAAATTTAACTAGATTTGCAATTGCAAGCAATAGCCGATGTCACCCCAGACAACTAATTCAACGATTCCACCTTGTTCGCAGCGTAAAAATCTACCTAGAGATCAATTTACGTTGAATTCCGACAAAGTTGAAATTTTGACGTATTTTGGCGGCCATCTTAGAAATGGGGGTCATTTTGAAAATTTTAAACGCACAGCATACAACTTCTGATGGTGATCAAATTTTGTGCAAAGCTTGAAATCAATTGTTCCAGCCATTTCAAAATAATCGCTCGGACAAGAATTATTGGAAGAATAAGAATAAAAAGAATAACTAGATTTGCAATTGCAAGCAATAGCCGATGTCACCCAAGACAACAGATTCGATGATCCCATCTTGTTCGCAGCCTCAAAATCTAACTAGAATCAATTTTCGTTGAATTTCGACAATGTTGAAATTTTGACGTATTTTGGCGGCCATCTTGGAAATGGCGGCCATTTTGAAAATTTTAAACGCACAGCATACAACTTCAGATGGTGATCTAACTTTGTGANNNCAGAAGAAACGTAGAATAACAACATGTCACCCCGACAAAGTCTGGGGTGACATAATAATCAGAAGAAACGTAGAATAACAACATGTCACCCCGACAAAGTCTGGGGTGACATAATAATAATCAGAAGGAACGTAGAATAACAACATGTCACTCCGACTCGTCTGAGGTGACATAATTAGAGTCAATTGTATACACCACAATCAAGAGAGTGATAAATTTAACACAAGAACGTAAAAACTTAACACCAAAAGCAAGTTCAAACCATTCACATCATTAACATTAAATGATGTAGCCAGATAAAGTTTCAAAAATGTATCTGAATTTTGGGTTTTATTATTTTGTTCAGGGTCAGAATCACAAATCCCATTGTCTGTTTATTACTTGCTTATTTAATACTTAGATTTTATACTTTATCCAATTATTGTTGTACCAAATATTGTAATTCGATCCGCAATTAAGAGACATAAGTGTCGAAATTGCCATATGCAGAAACAATATTAGACATAAATTAGGTACATGTATTAAGTAATTAGTTACTTAGGTATATAGTTATTTCTAGTATTTAAAAACCACAACAACAAAGCATTCTGCAGTTAAAATGTTAACGATCGGCGATTAAATCTAAGGGAGGTGTTTTAAAGATTTTAACAATAGTTTTATCGATACTCTATTTTTTAAAAGATCATTGAATTGTTGACTCATATTTGAAGTTAATACTACATGTATATGCCCTGGTTGACTTTATCCCTTTACAGTGGAAATAGAATTTCCTCTTTCCCATCCAATACTCAGCTTGCCATCATTCCTCACTGGCTATTTTAGGTGGCTCACTCATCACATTTTGGTTCCCACGACATACAAAGTCGTGGCCACGAGATATCATGCCGTGGCCACGAGATAGCTATGTCGTGGCCACGAGATACTAACTCGTTCCCACGACATACTAAGTCGTGGCCACGAGATACTTTCTCGTTCCCACAACATAATAAGTCGTTGCCACGAGATAGCTATAAGTATCTCGTGGCCACGACATAGCTATCTCTTTTGTTTTTTTATGTTTTTTTGTTGCTATAATTTCTGATATCCTGGAATTATATGTGTCAAAATAATCTGAATTCAGCAATAAGCGTGAAAGCAAATCAAGACCCATGACAAAAACTACATAATATTTACACATTCTAATTCATTTGACACAAAGTGATGTTTGATTTGAATGGAATGTAGCCATAATGAATATATTTATATATCTTTATAGTCTGTTCATATGTCCTGTCACTATAAACATACATATCATGTGCACATGATGTGTATAAATGTTTCTCTAATGATATGTCAAGTTTAAACAAGTTTCGATCCGTTAAATAAATTTTCTATATTCAACGTATCCGTGTTATTTCCCGCCAAATCTATTCGGAATACAATTCTCGGTGTTTATCATTGGTCATTACAGAAAAAGATTACACCACTTTATCCCGATTATTACCATTTTTTATCAAGTCTTGATAGTTAAATTTGAAAATTTTAAAATGCTAGGCAAGCCTCGCAATTGAAATTTTAAAATTTAACTATCTCTAGTAGATAGAACATGGTAATGACCGGGATCTTGTGGTGTAATTTATATGTTTAATGCTCTATTTTATGTAGAGAATTCTGTTCCACTGCATGAAAAAGCATGTGTCCAATAGAAATTTTCAGTTTCTTGGTCATTCTCAATATTTTCGGTAATTTTTAATTATATATATCATCACTATACATTTTATGCTAACACATTTTCCATTTGCTTTATGTAGTGCTTACATTTAGGACACTGACAATTAATGCTATAAGTCCATAGATATCTGCAGTGAAATACGTTTGATAAATATTTTGTATTTCAAAAGTAGCTCGTGTTAAGAATATATATTATTGTTGTTAATTTTTGTGTAATATTGAAAAGAAATATAGTGATATAATTATTTTGGTCACTTAAGTACTCATAGTGACTCTAGTAAGTATAAGTACATATTAGGACATGTATGCAGGGTCAGAAATAAAATATGTGAAACTGAAGCAAGGTCAATATCCGAAACAGAGGTGCATAGCTCTGCACCTCTGTTTCGGAGATTGAAGCAAGGTTTGATAGATTTCAAAAATAATTATTCAGGATTTTATGGCCAGTAAATTGTTATTATTAAGTCTGCAATTTACAGTGGTGTATTGTTTATGTTTGCCTGTGTTTGCTTGTATGCGTGTGTGCTTGAGTGATTTTTTTGTCTATATCATTTGTTTATTTGTTTTTATACGCCCGTCTAAAGACGGACGTATTATGGTATACCGATGTCCGATTGTCCGTCCGTCCGTCCGTCCGTCCGTCTGTCCNTCCGTTTCATATGTCGCGCTCTAACTTGACAACCCTTTGGCCAATTCACTTCAAACTTTGTAGAGGTATTGGATATGATGGCCTCACGATCTTTATACTTTTTCGTGAAATTTCCATTTTCCTTGCAAGAGTTATGGGACTTTATTCGTCAATTTTAAGGCAATTTTGTACATGTCGCGCTTTAATTTGACAACCCTTTGGCCAATTCACTTCAAACTTTGTAGAGATATTGGATATGATGGCCTCCCGATCTTTATACTTTTTCGTGAAATTTCCATTTTCCTTGCAAGAGTTATGGGACTTCATTCGTCAATTTTAAGGCAATTTTGTACATGTCGCGCTTTAACTTGACAACCCTTTGGCCAATTCACTTCAAACTTTGTAGAGGTATTGGATATGATGGCCTATCAATTTGTATACTTTTTCGTGAAATTTCCATTTTTTTGCAAGAGTTATGGGACTTTATTCGTCAATTTAAAGGCAATTTTTTACATGTCGCGCTCTAATTTGACAACCCTTTGGCCAATTCACTTCAAACTATGTAGAGGTATTGGATGTAATGACCTTATGATCTGTATACTTTTTCGTGAAATTTCGATTTTTCTTGCAAGAGTTATGGGACTTTGTTTTCAATTTTAAGGCAATTTTTTTAC